>PVIJ01005768.1:7500-99959 GCA_004024925.1 Scalopus aquaticus | reverse complement strand
AAAAAATGCTCAACATCACTTATAATCAAGGAAATGCAAATCAAAACCACTATGAGATACCACCTCACACCTGAGAGGATGGCACACATTAAAAATACAGGCAACAACAAATGCTGGAAAGGATGTGGAGAAAAAGGAACTCTTCTACACTGCTGGTGGGAATGTGAACTGGTCCAACCACTATGGAAAGCTGTATGGTTATTCCTCAAATTGCTAAACATGGAGCTCCCATACAACCCAGCAATATCACTTTTGTTTCTTGTTTCTTGATGTGAGCTTGTAATACTATATATTTTCCTCTTATTACTGCTTTTGCTGTGTCCCAGATGTTCTGGAAAGTTGTGTCCTCGTTGTCATTCAGTTCTAGATATTTTTTAATTTCTTCTTTGATCTCTTCGTTGATCCATTGGTTTTCCAGTAATGTGGGTTTCAGTCTCCATGAGGTAAGAAGGTTTCTTTTTTTCTTTTTATGGTTCAATTCCAGTTTGACTCCTTTGTGATCAGTGAAGAGGCTGGTATGATTTTGATCTTAGTGTATCTGCTGAGGTTTGTTTTGTGGCCTAATATGTGATCGATTCTGGAGTATGTTCCATGTGCACTTGAGAGAAATGTGTGTCCAGTTTTTCGGGGGTGAAGTGATCGATGGATATCTGTTAATCCCATGTGGTCTAGGTCCTTATTTAGAGCTTTAATGTCCTTGGTTACTTTTTGTCTTCTTGATCTGTCCAATAGAGAAAGTGGGGTGTTGAAGTCTCCTACTATGTATATATTTTCTTTAATGTCTGTTTTCAGGGATGATAATAATTGTCTGATGTATTTTGGTGCTCCTTCATTTGGGGAGTATATGTTAATGAGTGTTATATCCTCCTGTTTTATTGTCCCCTTTATCATGATGTAGTGACCAGCTTTGTCTTTTTAACCTTCTTAAGTTTGAAATCTATTTTATCTGATGTAAGTATGGCTGTTCTTGCCTTCTTTCTTGGTCCATTTGCTTGTAGGATTGTTTTCCATCCTTTAACTATTAATCTGTTTGTCTTTCTCAATTAAATGTGTTTCTTGTAGACAGCAGAAGGTTGGGTTCTGTTTTTTGATCCATCTTGCTATGATGTGTCTTTTAATTGGTGTGTTTAGTCCATTACATTTAGAGTTAATATTGATATACTGTCCTCCATATTTTTTGTTTGTTTGTTTGTTTACTCTTTTGAGGTTCTAATTCTTATCTTATTCTGTGTTTCTGGTCTTTCTTCTGTTGGTTTTGTCTTCATGACTTCTAGTATTCTTTGGAGTGGGGGTTTGGTAGTGATGAATTTCTGTAGTTTCTGTTTGTCAGAGAAGGTCCATATTCTTTCTTCATCGAGGAAGGAGAGTTTTGCAGGGTCGAGTATTCTTGGTTGACATTTGTTGGCATGTAGTATATTACATATGTCTCTCCATTTTCTTCTTGCCTGTAATGTTTCTTCAGAGACATCTGATGTCAGCTTGATTGGCTTTCCTTTGTAGGTTATTTGTTCCTTTGTCCTCTTCATTTTCAATATATTGTCCTTGTCTTGAATTCTCGATAGTTTTACTATTATATGTCTTGCTGTGTTTTTTTTCTTGTAATAATTTGGAGATCTTCTGGCTTCCTGTATGTCGAGTTTAGTTTCCTTTTTCATGTTTGGAAAGTTCTCTGCAGTTATCTCCTTGAGAAGTTTCTCTGTTCCTTTGTCTCTCTCCTCTCCTTCTGGGATTCCTATGATTCTGATGTTTCCTTTTTTCATGGTGTCAGATAGTTCTCAAAGCTTTTCCTCATTCTTTTTCCTTCGTTTTTCTTTTTCCTTTTCTGTCTTGGTTCTTTCAGTGTCTTTATCTTCCAGAGTGCTTTTTCTTCCCTCCATGTGTTTTAATCTACTTTTATGGCTCTCTACTAATGTTTGTAAACCCTCTATTTCCTTCATTTTCTTCTTTATGGATTCATTCTCATTTTTCAGTTCTTCATTTATATTCCTTGGTTCTTTGTTCTTTTCATTTAATTCTATTATTTTTTTAATTATGTCTATTCTGAATTCTTTATCTGTTAGGCAGATGTAATCTTCTATGTCCATATTATTGGGTTCTGAAGAGGGATTTTCTTTCTGTGGTGTATTGTTTTGAGGGTCATTTGTAACTTTTTTTCTTCCTGTTGTTGGCCTTCTGCTTTGTTCTGATCGTAGCATTCCTGTGCTGTTGGTGCCGGCAGGCATGATTCTTGGTTCTACTTGGTGAGGAGTGTTTGTTGTTTCCTAGTATCTGAGTTGCCTTGGCTGTGGCTGGGTATCTTCTGGATTTTCTTTTTTCTCTGTTGAATTTCTGTGTCTCTCATGGCATGTCTCCAATGTGTTTCCGGTTCCGAGTGGAATTAGGGTAGGAAAAGGGGTGGTGGTTTGTAATAAAAATAAATAAATAAAAATAAATAAATAAATAAAAAACTTAAAAAAAAATTAAAGAAGAAAGAAAAAAATAAAAAAGGTATTGGGTAGATGTAAACTTGGGGAGAGTTTTGTAGTCCTTTTGCTTTTAGGTTTTTGAGATCCCGGGTAGGCCCACTGCTAGGGTTCAACCCCCCCTTTCCAGTGTCAGATGTTGCTGTTGTCCTACAGTCACTGCTGTCGTTTTATAGTTGCCAGGAGTCTTTCTGTTCTTTCTTTCTCCCCCCCCCTTTTATTTTTCTCCTTTCCCTCAGTGTTTGCCTGGGGGCTATCCCTGCCCCTGGGGTTAAGTCTGGTGGGGAGGGGTCAAGAGTTCCTGATCTTAAGTTTCTTTGCTGCTTGGGCCCCACTACTCCACGAGGGGTGCAGGGGTGGAGGTTGTGGGCAGCTGTTGGTCAAGTTTCACCTCCCCTAGATTCTGGGGGGCCACTGTGCAAACTCCTAGAAGTTGGGTGTGGGACCACGGAGGGGTGCTGGGCCCTATCTCCACCAGCAGGGGTTTCCTTTTTGCTGTCCTCCTGGGTGCCAAGATGCGGACACTGTGGAGGAGGGTGTGGTTGGAGACAGTTCCAGCAGGAGCCTGTGTCCCAGGTCAAGTTACCTCCAGTCAGGTTAGAGAAGAGTAGAATTCCCTAACCGCAGCTACTGGTGTCGGGTTACAGACTGGGGAGGAGGTTGTTTGAGGTGGTCTCAGGAGGAGTTTTTCCTGCCTGACTGGTTTCTCAGGCCAATATATCACCTATGAACCAGTGGGGGATTAGGACCCCACAGGGTGCTGGCAGTTTGTCCTCCCAGCTAAGATGTTACCTAGCCCCAGGTGGGGGATGGAACACAGAGACCCTCGAGCTTCCCTGTACTTCAGAGCTGTCACGCAGGGAAGAGAGGGGACTTGTGGGGTGGGGAGGAGAGGGTCACGCTCCCCGTTGGTTGGCCAGAGCCCTCCGACCCCACCGCAGTTTCTAACCTTGTATTCAGCGGCGCTCCATAAAGCTGGTTTGCCCGCCTCTCCTTGCTGTTGTTCCTCTGTGTGTGGTCCAATGTCTTTACTCTTTACTCCAACTTTTCGGTTTATTTTTAAGTCTAAAGTACCCGTGGGGATGATTGTACTGTGTAGGGCATCCAGTTCTCTTCAAATCGGCTCTCAAAATTAGGGATTTTTCTGTCCATAAATCAATATTTTGTGGGAGAGCCTGATCCTAGCGTCTGTTCGCCACCATGTTTTGGGGGCGTGTACGATCCTAGCAGTTCTGCCTTGTTCTTGGATAACTCCAAATCAAGAAGCAGGTCATTGAGTTCTTCCTATGTTAGTCTGTGTGGGGTTGATGATGCACCACAGTGAAAATCTGGATCACTGCATGCTGATGGAACAGGAGAACAGGTTGGCTCACCCTTGTCCTCATCAGATGAATCAAGAGAATATTCTGCTGGAGGTTCTGGAGTAAGAAATCCCTCGCCATGTGGAACTGGTCTTAACACTTTGTGTGCCGGTGCCCTTTAAATTTACCACCCCTTGGGGCCGGCCATTTTCTGTGCCACCGCATGAATGATACAAGCATTCAATAAAACACACACAACTCCTGAACTACTAGATATTAAAAAAACTGTAATATCTCTCATAAAACACCTTACACTTTCACCAAAACAATGTGTAAAGCTTCTAGACTGAGTACGATCAAAGAAATAGCTCCTAATAGTTCCAAATAAATCCACTATGGCATGAAAAACCGGAGACTAGATGAACATGTATTAATACGTGAGCGGCCACCTGATACTGGTGACAAAAACGCGTACTAATATGTGAGCTGACCACAAAGTGTTAATGCAGACGGAATGTTTGGATAGACTATTCTCGACTTCTTTTGCTTCATTATTCCGCCGGAAAACGGAGGAACCAAGCAGAAGTCACAGTCTTTTATGTGGTTGGTTGGCTCTCTCCACCCCATGGGGACTGCAAAAGGCATTCATGGTCTTACCATTTCACTACTGTGAAAGCTGTGTTGTACATGTAGCACAGCATATATGTGGGGCCCAAGGCTTGTCTTGGTCTCCAACCTTGCATCCAAAGTAAAGATGATAAGCCTTCTTCACTTGAGAAGTGATAATTTTCTTCTGGTTGGCAAATGTCACTTTTCCACAAAGATAGCAGGAATTGTCCATGCTATTAACGTACTTTCGAGGCATTACCGTTCTGCATTGTGCCTAAATGGATAAAAGAATAACAGTTCTATGGAACAGTAGCTTAAACTGTCTCGCACAAAGTCTGAAATATTTTCAATGCTCAGCCTTTCTGACAGGGCTTTATATAATGCATTGCTGACGTCAGCTTACTTTAACAGCCGCCTGGCAGTAGTATTGCATTGCATCAGAAAATGATGCCGTCAACTCTGGATGATGTGTGCATGATGGTGTTGTGCAATGGGATGCAATGTTAACATCATTCTAGGCTGATTTAGGATGTTGTTGCAGTCCTACTGGATAAATTGACACGGTGAAACATAAAATGAAGTATATGGAATATCTTCAAAACGAGAGCTAATAAAAAATTTTCAGGGTTATATTCATGTTCAGCACACCAAGATACTATAGATTAGGGCCTTTTTAAGTCAGTAATGATCTCACTGTTGACCAGTGTTATTGCTCTGAACTGACATGAGAACCCTGAACCTTGGAATTGTTTCCTTGAGCAATAGCTTAGACACCTACTTGGCAGTTTTGGTTCTCGTGGGGAATACCTCAACACATCCCAGGAAGGTATCTGTCAGAACTAGTAGGTACTGGAAATTTCCAAGTGCTCTTGGCATCATGGAGAAATCAATTTGCATTCCTCTCCGGGGACAGTTTCCCCTTTTTTGTACTGTTAAGTAGCAAATGCCTCATTTACTAGACCATCCCACATCATCCCCACACCTTCCCCATCATGACCATCCCCATACCTGAGCATTCAAGACTCCTGAAATCAGACATCAAGAGACTTGAATGGTCAGGTACGGGATTATTGCTGGTACATATAGGGCATTGTTCACACACCCTTGAGATTGTTTTTAAGCTTGGGGGCTACTATAGATTAAATTATCCAGTTATATAGAGCTTCCTTCCCATAGTGGGATCTGTTGTGAACTTCCCTATCAATTCCTAAGTGATTGATGGAGGGACGAACATTTGATTATGGGTATTAGTACACTGCCTTGGGAGGACTGAACCTTTGACCCTATCTTTCTGACAGTTTTTCCTCATCTTCAGTATGTAATGGTGGTATTATGTAGTGTGGCCAAACATTAGCTTGGTAGAGTTGGCTGCCAGTGCTCTAAGGCATGGTGATCAGACTTCAGTTGTTCAGCCTAGCACTTTACAGACACTCTATATCACTCAGTTAAAGGGACCCTAACTGCTGAGTCAAAACTCCCAAAGCCTACCCTGCCTTTTATGAACATTGTCAGAGAACATTTGTCTAAGTTAAAGACTTGGGGGAGGTTAAGTAGCCCTAAAGCTGGAGCCCTCATTAGTTCCCTTTTTGAATTGATCAAGATCTGTTGACATGCTGTGTCCCAGTCAGAGGGAGCAGTTTTCTTCCCTTGGAGGGCTTGGTAAAGGAGCTTGGCAATTAACTGAAGTTCAGAATCCAAATTCTACATAATACAGTCTTGTCTAAGAACTTTCTCAGTTGCTTTCCAGTGGTAGGAATGGTGATTTTACAGAGAGCCTCCTTTCTTTCTGGAGTGAGGCTTCTGTTTCGTTTTTCTATTATGAATCTCAAATAAGTGATACTCTGTAGGGAAAGCCGGGCCTTAGTTTTAGAAACTTTATAACCTCTTTCAGTTAAGCGTTGGAGAACAATTACAGTTTTAATCTCAGAGTTCCTTGGTTGTGCTGACTATCAGGAGCTTATCCACATACTTCAGAGTGTGCTCCCTTCCTCAGAGTTACATCTCTTAAATCCTTTGCTAACATATCCTCTAATATAGGAGGCTTTTGAACACTTGAGGCATGACTATTCAACAGTACTATTGTTTTTGGTGGGTTTTCAGGTCCTGCCATTCAAACGCGGAGAGTTCCTATGATTCCTTGGCTTAAAGGAATGCAGAAGAAAGTATGTTTCAAATCCAGAACAGTATGGAAATAGAAGTGTGGGGATAAAGGTTGCTAAAAGAGTAAAGGATTAGGGATCACTGGGTGGGTACTCCTTTAGCCCTGTTAGGTTCTGTATCTGGTACTCTTCATTAGGCTTCTTCACTGGCAAAATTGGGGGGTTTATAAGGAGATCTACAGGGGTGAATCATTCTCTATTGAATTAAAATTTTGACTGTGGGGCTCAATTTCTTCTAGGGCATCCTTCAATAATTTTTTTTGTTATGATTAAAATCAAGTTCTATTGTATCACTTGTCTGTGCTCCATCTTTAGAGAAAACTGTATGGCTTCTTTTCCTAAGTGGTATTGTTGAATGTTAGGGCATCCTTCCTGTGCTTTCATATGTATAGGTGCTGTGTTTTTGCATCTTCCTATCTAGCCCTGAGACCTAACTTCTCAGTTTGTTTCTGGGCGGGGGGGGGACTGTCTCTTTAATAGACCCTCCTCTGCTTGTGGACAGGAGGGCTCTCAGATTTGATCTGGTTGAACAAGGGATGGAGATTTCAAGTTTGGGTCCATTTAGATATAGGTAGTGCCCACCTTATTTAGGACCTTGCCCCAACAGGAAAACTGGGCATTCTGGGACATACAGAAGAGAATGGGTCAGATATTTTCCACTTATCTCAAATGTAATGGATTCTAGGAAGTGTGTACTTTTGCTATCCTCCAGCATTCTTTTAATGACACAGTTTGCAAAAGTTAGTTTTCCACTTTTTGTGTTCAATATCAAGTATGTTGACCACAAAGTTCACTGAACACACCCCCCATGTCCATTGTGTAACAGCCAGGGTTCCTCGGGTTAAGAGTACTATCTCAGGAGCCAGCTGAGAACCCCTGTGATCCTGGCCCTGTCAGTCCTCATCTACCTGGGCCATTTGCAGCCTAGGGCAATTGAGCTTAGTAATAGGGTCTGCCCCTTTCCTCCCAAATTGAGGGTGAAATGAGAAATTCCCCTACCAGTATCTTTCTTTTTTGCAGATTGCACATTAATCTGGACCTAGTTTTCTAGGTGCTTTGGTCTCACATTTGGAGCTACTATAACTCTTCAGTGTTGCAGGTCTCTGTGGATACCCTCCCCTGTGACCTGGCTGATAGTGGAATGCAACAACCACTAGGGGAGCCTGTTTTCCCATAGCCTTGTTTTTTTCCCCCTCAGCCGCATCTCAGTTATTGAATACTCCATATGAAGTGTCTTTCAACTGATTGCTGGGAGTGTTTGGGCCAAAGACTCATCTTTAGAGCTTCTGCCGGATGTTTGGGCCGCTTTGAGAGATGAAGTAGGCATTCAAAACCATTGATTCAGTGGGTTATATAGGTCTAAGGGCTGTACTGTTGGAGCACTCTCTAAGTCTTGAATGCTGAAGATTTCCTGGTCCCTTTGAATAACATCTCCTGGACTTTTCCCCAGCTTGTTAGTATTTGGTCATCAGCCTTCATTCCTTTTAGATGTATGTTTCTATAATGTTCCAGCTTTCTGTTATCTATATCATCTTTGGGGACTGCTAACTTGGCTGGTGTTAAAATGATATGCCCTACATTATTTATTTTCTTTGCAACCAGGCACAGGGTTCACCAAGAGATTTTTCTACTGCTTTCAGTCAGACTGATGTTCCTAATATGTAGGCTGATAACACTGGTCAACATTGAGATCGTTACTGACTTAAAAAGGCCTTAATCTGTAGTATCTTGGTGTGCTGAACATGAATATAACCCTGAAAATTTTTTATTAGCTCTCGTTTTGAAGATATTTCATGTAATTCATTTTATATGTTTCACCGTGTGAATTTATCCAGTAGGACTGCAACAACATCCTAAATCAGCCTAGAATGATGTAATATTGCATCGCATTGCATAATAAGTCCAGATTTTCACTGTGGTGCATCATCAACCACACGCAGACTAACACAGGGAGAACTAAATGACCTGGTTCTTGATTTGGACTTATCCAAGAACAAGGCAGAATTGCTAGGATCAAGACTCCAACAAATGGACTCTTCTAGAAGATGTCACAATGACTTTATACCGAAAGTGCCACCAGCAGTTGCAGTGGACTCGTAGACAAAATGTGGCAGTTGAAGAGAAGAATATCCGGCACCCAGCTCTGGTCGAGGCTCACACAATCCTGCTATCACCTCTTCACATCAAACTAGTTTTGATGAAGAATTTTGTGAAAGCCATGGACTGGACCTCACTACATTTCTGATACCTGCATGAAAAATTTCCTCGACTCAGCAAACCAAAGATTAAAGAGGGAGTTTTTGTGGGTCCTCAGATTCAGGAGCTCTTCAAGGATGACTGGTTCAGCAACTTGCTGCAGGGTGATGTGAAACAAGCATGGAATGCTTTTCTCCTAGTGTCTACAAACTTTCTTGGGAATGTTAGGGCAAAAAACTACAGGGAACTAGAAGAAGACATGCTAATGCAGTATGAGAAACTTGGCTGCAATATGTCTGTAAAGATCCCCTTCATTCATTCCCAGCTGGATTTTTTCCCTGAAACTGTGGTATGGTTAGTGATGAACAATTCTGAATGAATTCCATTTCTATAATTTTGAAATGCCATAATTATAGAAATGGAGAACAGATTGGTGGTTGCCAGGTTAAGGAGGGAAGTGGATATTGCTGTAACAGAGCAATTATGTGATCTTTAAAAAATTCTTCACACTTTCACTGTTCCCCACATAGTTTATATTATTGCTATTAGAATTGCAACTTTTTATAGTGTATATTCATTAAATATTCCTACTTATAGTTATTGATTATGTCTTTATGTTCTTTTCATTTCTATTATTTATTTTAAAAAATATTTTAGAAAATATAATTGTTTTGACAATATTTTCAACTTAAAACTGTTCACACAGGACATGTATGGCAACCCAGTCTGCCCAAATAGGAAATTAGAGAAGCCAAAACTGTTCTAGCTTTGTTAAAAAAGCCAAACTCTTCTATGGGCAGCAAGACAAAACACTACTCAAATCATTGATTGCAACTTCTTTGTTCAGTTGAATTATGGGTTGGTCAAATGTTGGGCTTCACATAAGCATAGGTATAATGAATGGCTACTTCAAAGATGCAGTTTTCAAATTATATACTTCCTCAGATATAATATTAGGAACAGAATCCAATATTTCTTACATATCATATAAGCCAAGACTAATTCTCACGTGAGTAATACATTATAACTTAAAGAACCAAAGACCTACTTAAATATAATGAATTGGTTCAAATTAACAAACCTTCTTCAGAAAAAGGAGATTATTTTTGATGGGGACAAGTGCAAATTTAAGTCTGATCTAAGAAATCTGCTTAACAGTTAGAACTTAATTTAAATTTACTTACTTTTTATAAAAAGTTTTGGCATTAACAAGTCTAACCTAACAAGTGTTATCCATCCATGAACATCTAGGTTAGCCTCAAAAAAATAAGACAATTCACTAAGATTTAGAGGTTGTTTAATTTCGTGATTGTTATAACTTGACTGGTGCTTCTTTCTTTCCTCACTGTCTTCACATCAAGCCCAGGGGCCAATCCTATTTTCAGTACATGTTGATGGCTTTTTATTAAGAGTCTCAGCATTTTTATTAAGCACACAAGATTAACAAAACTTTGGCAATACATAAATGTAAAACAGTGTCAAGAGAGCTTTTACAATTAAGTCTCCTAATACTGCCTCCACAGTGTGGAAGTTGTGCTACATGTATCAAAAGAGGGCACCATCTACTCAAATGTTTTAGTACTTCACCTTTGCATTTAGATTCAGATAGCTCTTGATCAGAAGCTCTTCTAGAGAAGAACTATCACTAATAATAAGGTCATTAAATTTGTCTTGGATTTGGTCCATAGTTTGTGGCATTTGTTGAGTTGGAATAAGCCACTCGTGTTCTTCTTCCTCTTCTAGCATTTCTTGGAATCAGCATTCAGTAAATTCTTCCCATAACTCCTCTTCTATTTGTTGACTTCTTCATTTTCCATCCACGTGTACCCTGCAAATGGATAGTCATCTTCATGAGAATGACTGTTAATAATCATATCTTCATTGATGATGCTGGGGCTAGTACTGTGGTGGATCTTCCATGGTTGGCATTAGTTATCACTTTTAATCAAGTTCAAGGCAGTGTGGTCAGCAGCCAGTGAATCTAGTCTGCCTGCATGGATCTCCACAGGCAGTGCTGCTCCCCTGCTTGTTGTATGCTTTGCCTACCGTATCCCTTCTCAAGTCCCTGTGCCTTAATATATTTAACTTATATACTAGATAAAAGTGAGTTGTACACTTTTTTACATTATTACAGTATTCTTTATTTGCTTATGTGTTTACTTTTACTAGCTAGTTTCATAATGTCATATACATTTGGGTTGCTGTTCAGTGTCCTTTTGTTTCAATATGAAGAATTCCCTTTATCATCCTTCAAGGCAGAGTTGATTGGTGTTGGTAAACTCCCTCAACTTTTGTTGATTGAAAGTCTTTAACTCTCCTTTGGTTTTTTGAAGGACATTTTTGCTGGATTTGGTATTTTGGGTTGTTATTTTTTTCTTTCCTCTTTTAATATACCATTCCACCCTCTTCTGGTCTTTGAAGTTTCTGATGACAAGTTTGCTATTAGTCTTATGTGAGTTCTCTTGTACCTGACATGTCACTTTCCTCTTGTTGTTCTCAGAATTCTCTTATTGTGCTTGACTTTTGATAATTTGATTATAATGTCTCCATGTGCATTTCTTTGGATTCATCTTTTTTTTGGTCCCTTTTCTGCTTGAATCTGTTTTTCTATTTCTCCTCTCAATTTGGAAATGTCTCAGCCCTTCTTTGTGTATACTTTTTGTACCTTTTTCTCTCTCCTCATCCTCAGCTCCCATAGTATGTAGATTGATTCACTTTATGGTGTCCAGGTATCCCCTATACATGCTTCACTTTTTCATTAATTTTGGTTTTGATCCTCTGATTTGACAATTTCAAATGATCTTCAAGTTGGCTGATTCCTTTTAGTGCTTGGTCTAGTCTTTTACTGAACCGAGGTGGTAAATCTTATAGTTCAGTTTTTGTATCACATTTGCATTTTTCTTACTGTGGTAATTATGCCTGCATCTGTCAGTTTTAGATCATAAACTCTTAAGGCATTACTATTGTGCATTTACATTTTTGGTTGTATACAGTGTATAAGATAAACCCTTCTTTTATTACAATTGCAAATGCAGTTTAATAAGGTTGATAAAGCAATTTAGAGCAAGGTTTTTTATTCTTGAAACATTCTAGAGTGACTTTAAGGCTCTAGGTCCTTCTCTTAAAGGTGTTTAAAAAAAAGTACATCTCTTAAAATGCTTCTAAGGGATCTGTTAGTTTTCTTCCTAGCGTTATATGAACACAAATGTTCTAGCCTTTGTATGAATTATGTTCACCTTATGAAATTTCCAAAGTACAGTTGAATAGAAGAGTGGATATTTTTAGAAAAAAACTTTGACTGGTTTTCAGGGTTCAAATAGACCTGAAGATAAATGAGAAGCAGCAAAATTAAGATATTTTTGTGTATGTATGCTGTGGGGTGTGTGTGTGTGATATCCTTTTAAAAAGTTCCTTTTTTTTTCATTTGAGAAGTTAATTCAGTCATTTTTGGCATTAATAGCATTACCAGAAATACACAGTTGTGTTGTGTATCATGTCTCTGTTCAATTAGACTCACAGAGAGATAATGGAATAGAGGTTAACAACCTCAGGTTTGAGTACCATTAAGCAAACACTAAATTAACAATAAAAAAAACAGAAAAGAGAAATCTACGAATACATAAGAAGAGAAAAAAAGGGATAGCAAAGAGATAAAGAGGGGAAATCTAAGTTGAGGGTAATGGTAGATTGCTATCAACCCCAAATATCCATTTCTCTGTAGTGAAAATTATCTTTCACTTGCCAGAAAGAGACTAAATATGGATAAGTAAAAAAGAATTTAAAATTCACAAAACTAAAATACCTTCTTTAAAATATCTTTCCATCTAGTATTCAGTAGGAACTCATGTATCATTTGTAAGTCTTGGAGCTATGTTTTGTTTATATCAATATTTTCTTTTGCTGTACCTCTGTTACATGCAAAGATTATGTCACAGATTTCTTACCTGTTATCAGACTTTTTTGGAATACTTTTAAAGAAAACAAACATGGGCCTCCCCGGTGGCACAGCGGTTAGGCGCTGCGCTGTGGAGCTGTTGGCAGCGGCGACGCGAGTTCGACGCCTGGCCGGGGAGAATCCCACATGGCGCGGCAGACCTCTCCTGCCTTGCCCGCTGCTCCCCTCAGCAGTGTATTTCTGATCTGCCTGTTCTGCTCCCCGCTCTGTCTCTGGTGAACCCTCTCGCTGCCCCACGCCTCTGGCTTGTACCCCAACTTGTATGTATGAATAAAAAATAAATCTTTAAAAAAAATAATAAAGAAAACCAACATGTTTTGGATATGACCTGACTAGTGAGCTTTGCAGAATGACCCAAGTAAATGAAAATCCTATCTTATATGAGTTTAGTGTAATTTTCCAGGTAATTTGCTCATCAGTGGCAATCTGACACATTCATAAAAATAAACAAACATAAATGAGCATCTATAGAAAAATATAACTAAACAACATGGCAGGTCTGTTACTGTTTCAAAATATCCAGCAGTGTAACAGTTGAGAATTGTGCTTTGAGAGTTCTTTTCTGCATGCGTTCTAGCAAATATGGAGAGCAATACTATAAACTGTAAAGTGGCAGAATTAGGTTCTCAACTTCTTCATATTATCTCCAAATTCCAGCTGCAGTGTAAAATGAATGATAAAGTCTCCACTTTGTGCAGAAACACAATAGGGCTAGGAATTTTGGAAGTACTGAGAGATTGATACCAATTTTCTAAATATCTTAGGTACTAGTAAGCCAGCCCAATTAAATATTTGCTATTAAATGTGTTCAAAATGTGCCCTTGGTAAATTACTTTTACTGTGATAAAAAAGAAAGTTCTCTTTATGTGTTTGTCCCCTAATTTTATGAATTAAAAGGAGTTGGTTCTATATTTTTCTCTTAGCTTTTAATATTGATTCATTGGTTTGCTTTCCCTGTGTTTGGCAAACACCTTGTAATTCTGTTACTCTGTTACCAAACAGCATGGACTCTCACACCACTTAGCTGAAACATATGAAGCAATAATCAGGTTTGGAAGATGATATTCACATGTCACAGAAATTAAGTTTCTTTTTTTTAAAGATTTATTTATTTATGCATACAAGAGTTGGTGTGTAGGCCAGAGGTGTGGGGGAAGATGGGTAAGAGGATTCACCAGAGACAGAATGGGGATCAGAAAAGGCAGATGTACTGAAATACACTGCTAAGGGGGCCACAAGTAAGACAGGAGAGGTCTGCTGTACCATGTGGGGTTGGCTGCCTGGCCCGCTTGTGCTGCAGTGGCTGCCCATGTTTTGTAGTGCTGACACTTAACCCCTTGTGCCACCAGGGAGGCCCAAAAATGAGTTTCTTGTACGAAGGGAAGTACTATCTAATCTTCACAGAAGTTGCCTAAACAAACATAAAAAACTCTGCGAAGAATTTTTGTGCTGTCTACAAAATAGGCTGTATTGCTGGTGTTATGCCCTCAGAGTGCGAAAATCTGGTAGATAAAAGGAAAACTGGCTGAGAAAGATGAGAATTCGATGGATTTTTTTTTTTTGGTTACTTGGTTTTCTGTAATGGTAGTAGTGGCAATTTTTGGTGGAGGTGCTTTCTTTTGTTTTGCTATGGCATTCTCAGAATCCTTGGAGGAAGCAGAGATTTTAGAAATCATCTAGAGTAGGGATTGGCAAATTATGACCCTTGAGCCAAACCTAGTATGCCAACTACACTGGTCAACAAATTTTTACAAAAGTCATATCACTGAAATAAAATTAGTCATTTACTAATGAATTTGTATGTGCTCAACACGAATATTACAGTCAAATTCTAATTTTGGCTCTACTTTTTTTTTGTAATCTGCAATAAATTGATGTTTATATCATGAAATGCGTGAGAATCATTGGTCAACACATTTTTTACAAAAGTCATGTTACTGAAATAAAACTAGTCATTTCCTATCAATTTGTATGTGCGCAACACAAATATGATGGTCCAATTCTAATTTTGACGCTAGTTTTTTTGTAACTTGCAATAAATGGATGTTTACATCACGAAATGCATGCCAATAGTAATAGGCCTATGGTTAATACCTGTAAAAAAATCGAGTCATAGACTACTTCTTAGATTTCTTCACTTGTCTCTTGGACAGCTGTTCAGGAGCATCTCTGGGAAGTGTCCAGCAGTAGTCAGCCAACATTGTAGTGGACCATTTTCCCTGGTATCTTTGTTCCATTGATGCAATATCTTGATGAAAACGTTCACTACATTCATTACTAACCATACCACAGTTTTCAGGGAAGAAATCCAGCTGGGAATGAAGGAAGGGGATCTTTAGAGACATATTGCAGCCAAGTTTCTGATACTTCATCAGCATGTCTTTTACTACTTCCTTGTAGTTTCCTGCCCTAACATTCCCAAGAAAGTTTGTAGATACTAGGCGAAAAGCATTCCATGCTTGTTTTGCAGCACCCTGCAGCAAGTTGTTGAACCAGTCATCTCATGCAGACGGAATGTTTGGGTAGACTATTCTTGACTTCTTTTGCTTTGTTATTCTGCCAGAAAGAGGAGGAACCAAGCAGAAGTCACAGTCCTTTATGTGGTTGATTGGCTTTCTCCACACCATGGGGACTGCAAATGGCATTGATGGTCTTTTGCCATTTAACCACTGTGAAAGCTGTGTTGTACATGTAGCACAGTATATATGCAGGGCCCAAGGCTTGTCTTGGTCACCAACCTTGCATCCAAAATAAAGATGATAAGCCTTTTTCACTTGAGAAGTGATAATTTTCTTCTGGTTGGCAAATGTCACTTCCCCACAAAGATAGCAGAAATTGTCCACGCTATTAATGCACCTTCTAGGCATTACTGTTCTGCGTTGTGCCTAAATGGATAAAATAACAGTTCTGTAGAACAGTAGGTTAAACTATCTCGCACAAAATCTGAAATATTTTCGATGCTCAACCTCTCCGACAGGGCTTTATATAATGCACTGCTGACGTCAGCTTACTTCAGCAGCCGCCTGGCAGTAGTATTGTATTGCATCAGAAAATGATGCAATCAACTCCGGATGATGTGTGCATGATGGTATTATGCAATGCGATGCAATATTACATCATTCTAGGCTGATTTAGGATGTTGTTGCAGTCCTACTAGATAAATTGACACGGTGAAACGTATAAAATGAATTGTATGAAATATCTTCAAAACAAGAGCTAATAAAAAATTTTCAGGGTTATATTCATGGTCAGCAGACCAAGATACTACAGATTAGGGCCTTTTAAAGTCAGTTATGATCTCACTGTTGACCAGTGCTATATTGGCAAGGCTTCTCTGCTAAGAGGCTTTTTTTTTTCATATTCGTTATTAATTGGTAAGAAAATCAAAAGACGAATAATTATTTTGTGATAGACTACTATTTATATGAAATTCAAATTCCCATGTCTATAAAGTTTTGTTTCAATATAGCCAAGCTCAGTATGTATTATATGTGACTGCTTTTGTTCTACAGTGACAGAGTTGAGTGATTGTGAAGGAGATTTTACATCTGAAAACCCTAAAATATTTACTGTCTGGCTCTTTACAGATAAAATGTTTGCCAGCTCCTAGAGTTATCAAATTTTATAGGAGTGGTGTTCAGCCTGATGATTTTGTGGTCAGTCCATGAAGACTCAAGGGACATGAACTGTCCAAAAATCCTTATGCTGGCCACCATTTATTCATTTCATTCAACAATCATTCAATAATCACAAGGAAGGAACTCCTTTATCCTTCAACTTTCTGCTGAGAAATATAATAAAAAAATCTTAAGAAGTCAGTCTACCATTTCCCCCCTCCATCCCTCTCTCCTTTCCCTTCCCAACCTTCCCTCTTCCCCAATCTCTCAATTAGTTTCTAGGCAGTTGAGAAGAAAACCAAGTTTAAATAAGGTTAACCTCAGAGTTTTATTCTTTAAAAAAAAAGGTTAAAAATAGTTTTAATGTTTTCGGTTTTGTAATGATCAGATGACAACAATATTTACACACTACTAATACTCTTGAATTACGTACGTATGGATGGATGGATAGCCATAAGCTTAGTTTATTTTCCAGAACTTCAGGAATGCACACTATCTAATTGACTTCCAAATCCGTGAGGGGTTGACAATTTACAAATTGTTCTTTAATTTCTTCTTATTAGGCAATTCTTCAAGTGTTTATAAACACCAATCATAGCTTAGATGCAGTCATATCTAGCAATTACTGAAGATGTTACTTAATAGGATTATTTTTAGTGGAGACTGAATTTCTGCCTTAAAGGAAGAATGCAATTTTAGTGGAATAGCTTTCAATTCTATTAGCTTTCTTGCTTGGATCTTGGTCTCATTTACTCATTTACATGGCAGTAGTTCTGTCTGCTACAATGATGGCTTTAGTGTTGACAATCATTTTATAAATATGTATAGAATGTCTATACAGAGCAAGGCATTGTGTCTATGCTAGTGTCTATCAGGGATTACTATTTGTAATAATTACGGGATGAATAGTGCTGACCTAAATGAGGACATACATTATTATGCTTTTGAAAGCCACAGAATCCTAAACTTATAGGTTTTCCCAGATTTTCTTCTTTTTTAGGTAAAATAAACATGACACACTAGTGTAAACATTTTAGTTTATCTGACTTTTCAAGTGGATTGGCATATTGTCATTCTCAATATACTGCATTTATTTGGTATTTGTGAACATTATTCATGCCTGTTATCTTCTTTAATATAGGGTTTATTGCTATATCTTTGGAGATACGGTGTTATAAGTAAATTCAGGTCTTAGATTTATTGAAATAAATTATAATCTACTCAGTTATGATTTTTTTAAATCCAATTAATAACAACAGCCCTTTTTTTTCATTCTTTAAAAACCATAGAATTTCAGCATTGGAAGGGACATTAGAGGACATTTAATCCAACCCACTAATTTTCAAATCAAATTTCACAGAGTGAATCATCTTGTTTTTGCTTGTTGCCCATCTCCACTTTTAAGAGAAGGATTTTTTTTTGCTATAAATCCTTACTCAGGGTTTTAAAAGTAGAGGTAATCCCTAAATTACAAATGCACTGTGTTCCAGAAATGTTTGTAAGTCTATTGTTTTAGAACTCAGAACATTTTCCCATATAAACAATATTTTAAATAGTGTCAGGATTAGTTCTAAAAGGAATTTAGCCCATTGTGTGATTGATGTTTTTTTCCTTTGCAATGAATAATGTTTTAGATAATCAATGTTGATTCACTCTGGGGAACAGGGAGGAGATGACATTATAGAGGAGGATTCTGGGGGCTCTTTTTTAAATCTATATTTCTTAGACTGGGTAGTGAGTACGCATGTGTTTATTATATTGTGTTCTGAACTTTTTATGTGCCTAAAATAGTTAATGAATTTAAAAATGCTATGAGTACTAGATGTTTAATTTGTTTTTTTGTTTTTTTTTTAAACAGCAAATTTTTTTTAAGATTTTATTTTATTTATACATACAAGCTGGGGTACAGGTCAGAAGCGTGGGGCGGCGAGAGGGTTCACCAGAGACAGAGTGGGGAGCAGAACAGGCAGATCAGAAGTATACTGCTGAGGGGAGCAGCGGGCAAGGCAGGAGAGGTCTGCCGCACCATGTGGGATTCTCCCCGGCTGGGCGTCGAACTCGCGTAGCCCGATGCTGCCAACAGCTCCATAGCGCAGCGCTCAACCGCTGCGCCACCGGGGAGGCCCTAGATGTTTAATTTGAATAGGAACATTTAAAATTGTTTTACCTTGAATCCTGATGTTTAAGGGAGAAAAATGGTATGATTAGAGAAGGACTAAGAGGTAGCTGGAAATTCCAAAGGGATTCTATGAATACTTTCAAGGGCTTAGATTTAAAGGAAATTGGTTTTATTTTGACCACTATCACTGCAGAATATATGTTTTTTGCTGTTGTGTTAAGGTCTGTTGCCAACATTCATCATTTACCTATTCACCATATACGTATAGTTTTGAGAGAGAGGAAAGAAGGTGGGTAGTCATTTACTTGATATGACCGGGCACATTTTCAAAGGCAGAGAAGATTAACTTGCATATGCATGTGTAAGCAAGTGTGGGTAAGATCTTGCTGGAAGCTTAGGGAAAACATGAAAATGAGGTAGTAAAACTTGTATGAGGTTTGAGTAAAGAGAAAGGCAGTGAGGAAAACAGTTAAGCACCAGAAGGCATCCTTGACAGTGGATGGCTTTTAGACGTTAAAGGGTACATGGAGTAATGTAGTTAAGTTGGGTTCAGCAAGACAGTGTAGTCATTAGTGTTTTTGAAATTTTTATAATTCAGGGATTGTCTTATATATTTACAAACAGACATAGTAGAAATCAACTGTTTTTCATTACATTTTAGAAAACAACTGAATTAATTTTCTTAATAGTTTGGCTAGCTTTGTTTATGGAGGTTCTTTATGATTGGATTTTTGTTATTTTGCAGTATACAAAATTTACTTTTATATTCAGACTAGTTCATTTGTGCAACTGAATTACAGCTTAAGGAAAGCCTAAGTATTACCTGCCTTTTGGGATAGCCTTGACTTATGAAGTAAATTTTTTCTTAGGAAAAGTGCATTTTAGAAGGATACGTGTCTTACTGATATCTACCTGGTATTGCCATGGAAAGGACTTTATTCTTCTTTCTTTTAATTACATTTTTGAGACATTATGAAATAAAAATAGGCCCACGGAGTCTTTCATTGGAGTCCATCAGTTAGTTATATAGAAATATTTGGCAAAACTGATACTGTCATCGGTATCTAAATTTAACATTCTGATTAAGACTAAAGAGGGAACAGACACAAGGCACGTAATTAAATATACTAAAGGGAGTTGATGAAAGGAGTACAAGTACAGAGAGACCAAGAGAGAAACGGTGTAAAAAGAGAATACAATTTGACTCTTAATGAATAATATCTTTGGACCATATGATTTATTTTTTATCATTTTAGGCATGTATTGGAAAGTATTACCTATCTCTCTAACATTGGTTATGGTTTTAGTTTTATGTATGTTTTTGGACAGTAAAGGAAATCTGTGATTATCAACTGTCAACCCTGAAACTTCTTCCCCCTTTTTTTCTCTTCAGCGGATCCCAGACACATTAAGACATACCACGTGGCAGAGACTAGGAGAAGGCAATTTGAAACAGTTATTAGATGCTACAAGGGTAAGATTTTAAGCACACATTTCTTCTACATATATCTGGGGAAAGCATACAAGTCCTTAGAATATTTTCCTTATACTATACATATTTTCTAATTGTTTTTCTTTTTTTCTAAATACTGTCAAGATAAGAGGGATACTCCTGTGACTAGCAATGGAGAAAGAAATCTTGATGTTTCTACCCCTAGAGAAATATTTCTGAATCTGTTGAAATCAGTGTCAGCTACAGTTACATTTTCAGAAAACTTTTATAAATATGATACCATCTTGTTGATACCTAAATTTATTCTGGTAATTTGTATGTGATATATGGCATGTTGTGAGTAAAGTTTCTTTAGAAGATGTTCAGATGACAAAATATCAAGGGACTCTAAGCTTTTTAAAGCCCCCAGGGTAAGTGATGATGAGTTTACCTGTTGATAAGGGTTACTTTTCATTGCTAATGTAAGTGAAGATACCTTTAAAAATTCTCAGTTCTTTGAAATGAAACAAATAAATCTTCAAATTAGAAAAAGACTAGAAAATTAGAAGTTAGTCTAAATCCTGGTACTTCTTTTATTTACTTTTTCATTCTGGTTAACAGTTATTTGCCATTAAGGCGCAATGTATCTTTCTAATTTATTCATAGGCTATAGAAATTAATTAGATTTTTCACCATTAAAGTTTTAAGTTAGGGGAGAATGTGTTCAACCTTTTCATGGTTCATGACCCCATTAAATTGTTGTTCAGTCTTTTACAGGTTAAGAAATGTCACAGGAGAGACTGTCACAGTAAAAATTACCTTTTGATGTTTTCCCTTTAAAAATGTTTTAAGATTGTTGATCCAAAAATCAACATCCCGTTTCTGACAATTATGTTTAGTGTTTCAATTGGTGAGGATAAGAAGGCACTTTTGCTCTTTGTAATTCCATTTTCATAGGTTGGCCCACAGCTATTATTGTTATGATTTGGTATTGATACCTATTTGTTCATGAAGGACTGAAACCTTGTTCATTATTTATTGATTATCATGGCTATAAGAAGAAGTTTATTATATCCACGTATTTCATTAAGTTTTTTTTTAAATTGAAGTGACATTGACTTTTAGCATTATATAGGTTTCTGGTATACAGCATTGTAAATCAACATTTATATGGACTATAGTATATTCGCCACCAGAAGTCACCTTTCTATCCTTCACCAAACAATTGACAGCGCCTGTTACCTACCACACTTACTGCTTCCCTTCTAGCAACCACTATTTTGTTCTTATAGTTTAATAAGAGTTTGACATTGTTTTATTTGTTCATTTGTTTTGTTCCTTTATCCTCCACATATGTGTTAAATCCTATGGTGTTTTTTTTCCCTCCATCTGACTGATTTCACATAGCATAATACCCTCAGATCCAGCCATCTTGCTGCAAATGGCATGATTTCATCTTTTTTTTTACAGCTGAGTAATATTCCATTGTGTATATAGTCATACATCACTTAACACAGGGATACATTCTGAGAAATGCATCATACGTAATTTCAGGTTTTGAATGACATAGAATAGTATTACACTAATCTAGATGGTGTAGCCCACTATATACCTAGGGTATATAATATAGCATATTTGGACCACTATAATATGTGTGGCCTATCACTGACCAAATGTTAACAACACAAGACTGAATATATCACATCTTCTTTAGTTATCTATCAGGGGGCAGTTAGGTCATATCCAAATCTTAACAATTGTGAATAATGCTGCAATAAATGTGGGGGTGCATATATCTCTTGAATTAGTGTTTTCAGATTCTTTAGATAAATACATGTAAGTGGGGTAACTGGATCAACATGGTATTTCCATTAGTTTTTTGAGGACTCTCCATACTGCTTTCCGTAGTGACTGAGCCAATTTATATTCCCACCAACAGTTTGCTAAGGTTCCTTTGTCTTCACATCTTCATCAATACTTGTTCTTTATCTTATTGATAATTGCCATTCTCATAAGTATGAGGTGATATTTCATAGTTGTTTTGATTTGCATTTCTGTAATGATAAAATATGTAAACATCTATGAAGTGCCTGTTGGCAATCTGAAGGTCTTCTTTGGAGACCTGTTTATTCATATCCTCTGCCCATTTTTTAAGGGTTGTGTGATTTTAGGTGTGAGTTTTATGAGTTCTTTATATATTTTGGATATTAAGGTTTTGTTGGATATGATTCGCACAAACTCTCATTTAGTAGGTTGTCCTTTCATTTTGACGATAGTTTCTTAAACTCTGCGAAAGTTTGATGTAGTCCCATTTGTTTCTTTTTGCATTTGTTTCCCTTACTACCGGAGTTGAATCTCCAAAGACCTCTCTAGGGCTGATGTCGAGGGGCTCATTGCCTAGATTTTCTTCTATGTCCATTAAAGTCTTTAGTATATTTTGAATTAATTTTTGTGTATCCTGTTAGCTAGTGGTATAGTTCATTCTTCTACCTCCAGCTCTCCAGTTTTCCCAATACCATTTATTGAGGATATTTTCCTACTCCATTGTATGCTCTTAGCTTCTTTGTCATAAATTAGTATGTGTGGATTTATTTCTGGGCTCTCAGTTCTGTTTCGTTGATGTGTGTGTGTGTGTGTGTGTGTGTGTGTGTGTCTGTTTTTATTCCAACAACATGCTGTTCTGATTACTGTCACTTTGTTGTATATTTTCAGTCTGGCAAGTATGATGCCTCCATTTTTTTCCTTTTTATTCAGAATTGTTTTTTTTGGGTCTCTTGTCATAGCACATATGTTTTGTGATTTTTTTCCTTCTATTTCTATGAGGAGTTCCATTGGGATTTCGCTAGGTTGCACTGAATCTGTATATTGCTTTAATTAATATGGCCATTTTAATGATGGCCAAATTAACCATAGAGAACAGTTTGTTCTTCTATTCCATGAACATAGAATATCTTTCCCTTTTTTGTGTGTTTAATTTCTTTAAAAGTCACAATTTTTACGTAAAGATCTTTCACCTCCTTCAAAAAATTTATTTCTATGTAGTTTTTAACAGAGTTGAAACTTCAATCTTTAATTAGATTCTTGCCAAAAACAAATTTTAAACAGGGTAACTCAAACTCAAATTCAAATTGTCACATTTTCAAAATTTAGCACATTTTTTTACATTTATAAGAAAACCTTTTTTAAAGACAACTTTTCATATCTTAAACTTATATTTTGTTTCTCTGACAGTGGAAAAGTTGAAACAGTAATGACATGCGAAATATTTCAGATGAATTTGAATTTGTTTTTGTAAAGAGCTGTGCTCTGTCATGCCAAGAACTTGATTCATTTATATAAATGAATTATTTGTGGGATGGTGTGCTACTGACATAATTTTTCTTTTTTAAAAAAATTGTATCATTTTTATCGAGATAAATTGATTTGCAACACTGTATGTGATTTAGGGATATAGTTTTACACTATATACTGGTACTTACATCATACTACCTGCCCCTTCTTGTAGCCTCAATACTGCTGTCAGTTTTCCTGGGTTTGTTTTGGTTTAGTTTTGTCTGTTCCTTTATTTTATTTCTCTATATTCACCATATCAGTGAAATAATTCAGCATTTTTCTTTCTCCTTCTGCCTTATTTTGCTTACCACAATCCCCTTCAGTTCCATTCATGTTGTTACAAATAGCAAGATTTTTTTTTTTTTTTGCGTAGCTGAGTTATATTCTGCTATGTAAGCACAACATCTATTTTATCCACTTACCTGTTCTTGGGTACTTGATGATTGTAAATAGTGCTATAATGAACATAGGATCTCATATCTCCCTTTGAATTATTCTTTTTGTATTCTTTGAATAAATACCTAGCTGTAGAATAACTGGATCATACGGAGAATCTACTTTTGATATTTTGAGTAAACTCTGTACCGTTTTCTGTAATGGCTGAACCAGTCTACATTCTAACCAAATAGTGTAAAAGGGTACATTTTCTTATAGATCCTCACCAGTACTTGATAATCCTGGTCTTTTTGATGTGGGCCATTCTTAGGGTTGTGAGATGGTTTTGATATCCATTTCCCTGATGATAAGTAATGATGAGCATTTTTTTCATGTGCCTTTTGATCATCTGTATGTCTTTAGAGAAGTGTCTCTTTTGCACATTGTTTGATTGAGTTGTTTACTTTTTGTTGATTTGTATGAGTTCTTTATAGATAGTGGATAGCAGCCCTTTATTGGATTATGATGTGCAAATACTTTATTCATTGGGGTGTCTTTTCATTTTAATGATGGTTTCTTTTGCTGTGCAGAGGCTTTTTAATGTGATGTAAGTCCCATTTTAGCAATGCTATTTCTTCTAATCTATGAGTAAGGAATAACTACATTTCTTTGTGTCTGATATTTCTTTTAATAATGCCTTATATTTTTCATTGTTCAGGTCTTTCACTTATTTTTGTGGGTTTATTCCTAGATATTTAATTCTTTTTGATGTGATGTGACTGTAAATGGGATAATTTTCTTGATTTCTTTCTCACAGTTCGTTGTATATAGTAATGCAACTTGTTTGTATATTGATTTTGTAGCCGCCTACTTCACTGTACTGGTTTATTGTTTCTAAGTTTTTAGTGGAGTCTTCAGGGTGTCATCTTCAAATAGTGACAGTTTTACATATTCTTTTCCAATTTGGATATCTTTCTTTTGCCTTCTTTCTCTAGCTTGGACTTCCAATGCTATGTTCAATAGCAGTGATGATAGTTGACATCTTTTAATGTACAGTTTTTCATCATTTAGTAAGATTTTCTCTGGTTTTGCATATATGACCTGTATTATATTTTGGTATGTCCCTTCTATTACTATTTTATTCAGAGTTTTTATAATAAATGAATGTTGCATCTTGTCAAAAGCCTTCTCTGTGTCAGTATGATCGTGTGATTTTCATCTTTCTTTTGTTGATGTGGTGAGTTAGATTTGGGTATTTTGAACCATCATTCCATCTTTGAAATAGACACTGCTTTGTAATTTGTGATTCTTTTGATGTATTTTTCAATTAGGTTTGCTAAGATTTGTTGAGGATTTTTTGGTCTATTTTCACTAGGATTATTGGCTGTGATTTTTTTTGTGTTTGTGATACCTAATTCTGCTTTTGGTTTCAGTAATGCTGGCTTCATAAAATGTGTGTGGAAGCTTTCTCTCTTGCTCAGTTTTTTGGAAGAGTTTGAGATGGATAGATATTAGTTCAGTTTTGAAGGTTTGGTAGAACGCATTGGTGAAATGATTTGGTCCTGATCTTTTGTTTTTGAGAGTGTTTGATTACTGGTTGAATTCCCATGCTTGTACTCAATCTGTTCAGGCTGGAGGTCTATTTTATCTGATGTGAGTATGACTGACCCTGCATTTTTTAGGGTACTATGTGCTGTTCCCCTCCCCCCCATCCATTTTCTCTATACCTGTTTTGTTTGCTTGTTTGGGTATTGTTTTTTTATTTTTAGAGCAGAAAAGGTGGATTTATTGAAATACCCTGTAAGGGAGCATAGGGCAAGATGGGAGATGTCTGCCTGTACCTCTGTTTTATTTGAAGCTTAGATGGATCTTCTGGTGACAGTAGGAGGTTGGGTTTTGTTTTCTGATTCAATCAGCTACTCTGTGTCTTTTGATTGATGAGTTTAGTTAAAATTAGGGTGATTATTGATATCTGAGAAGTTGCTACCACTGTTTTTCACTTTAGTTTTCTAGTTCTATTTCCTCATTCAGTTTTTCTGTGCACTTTCTTCTCTTCAATTTTCATAGAAGAACTCCTTTCAACATCTTGTGGGGAGATCTGGTGTTGGCAAACACCTCTGGTTATCTTTGGGAAGACCTTAATTTCTCCCTCATTTCTGAAGGAGGTCATTACAGGATACAATTTTCTTGACTGGCAATTTTATCTTAAGTATTTTGAATATTTCATTTCATTCTCTCTTTGCCTGTCAAATTTCTGCTGAGGTGTGTGAGACTGATGGAGTATCTTTTATAAGTTTGTAAGTTTTCTTTAGCCACCTTCAGTGTTCTTCCTTTCTCTTGATCTCTTGATCATTTACTACTATGTGTCTTGGTGTCTGTGTCATTGCTTTTAATAAACATGGTGTTTTCTTGCTTCATGGACTTGTATATTCACTTCCTTTCCTGGGAGTGGGAAGTTTGTCTTTATTTTTATATCTTTAAATAGTCTCTCTTTTCCTCTCTTCCCTTCTGGGATACATGTTACCCTTATGTTGCCTTTCCTAATGGCATTGGATAATTCTCAGTGTTTTTTCCAATTTTTGAAAGAAATCAATTTTATCTCTTCTTCCCCATAGGTCCTTAATGCATTACTATCTTTGAGTTCACTGATTTGATCCTCTGTTGTGCCTATTCTACTTCTATAGCATTGTCTGGATTTATTTATCTTTCTTTTGATCTCATTTTATTTCTTTTGATCTCATTTATTGAGTTGTTTACATCCTGAATGTGTTGTTTTTTTGTAATGCTTCAGTTTCTATCTTCTGTTCATTGATTACACTGGTCAACAAATTTTTACAAAAGTCATGTTAATGAAATAAAATTAGTCATTTCCTATCAATTTGTATGTGCTCAACACGAATATGACGGTCTAATTCTAATTTTTACTCTAGTTTTTTTTTGTAATCTGCAATAAATTGATGTTTACATCACAAAATGCATGCCAATAGTAATAGGCCTACGGTTAATACCTGTAAAAAATCAAGTCATAGACTACTTCTTAGATCTCTTCGCTTATCTCTTGGACAGCTGTTCAGGAATAGAATAGATGGAAGACGGTTTCCATTGTGCAAAAGAACAGCCTTAAGACTCAGTTTCGAAGAGTCTAGAAATAGTCTCCATTCTTGTGGGTCATGAGTGATTTCTAAGGCATTCATGAGGCCCTCAACATCCGAACAGAATACCAGAGTACTTTCCTTTCTAAAGAAAGGCTCCAATTGCTGGTGGTGGTTTCGGTATAAAGTCATTGTGACATCTTCTTCTAGAAGATTCCATTGTTGGAGTCTTGATCCTAGCAATTCTGCCTTGTTCTTGGATAAGTCCAAATCACGAACCAGGTCATTTAGTTCTTCCTATGTTAGTTTGTGTGGGGTTGATGATGCACCACAGTGAAAATCTGGATCACTGCATGCTGATGGAACAGGAGAAGAACAGGTCCTCTTGTCCTCATCAGATGAATCAAGACAATATTCTGCTGGAGGTTCTGGAATAGGAAGTCCCTCACCATGTGGAACTGATCTCAGTGCAGATGGAATGTTTGGATAGACTATTCTCAACTTCTTTTGCTTCGTTATTCCGCTGGAAAGAGGAGCAACCAAGCAGAAGTAACAGTCTTTTATGTGGTTGCTTGGCTCTCCCCACACCATGGGGACTGCAGACAGCATTGATGTTCTTTTGCCATTTCACCACTGTGAAAGCTGTGTTGTACATGTAGCACAGCATATATACGGGGCCCAAGGCTTGTCTTGGTCACCAACCTTGCGTCCCAAGTAAAGATGATAAGCCTTCTTCACCTGAGAAGTGATACTTTTCTTCTGGTTGGGAAATGTCACTTCCCCACAAAGACAGCAAAAATTGTCTACGCTATTAACGCACTTTTGAGGCATTACTGTTCTGCATTGTGCCTAAATGGATAAAAGAATAACAGTTCTATGGAACAGCTTAAACTGTCTCACACAAAGTCTGAAATATTTTCAATACTCAACCTTTCCAACAGGGCTTTATATAATGCACTGCTGACGTCAGCTTACTTCAGCAGCCGCCTGGCAGTAGTATTGCATTGCCTCAGAAAATGATGTAATCAACCCTGGATGATGCGTACATGATGGTATTATGCAATATGATGCAGTATTACATCATTCTGGCTGATTTAGGATGTTATTGCAGTCCTACTGGATAAATTGACACGGTGAAACATATAAAATGAATTATATGAAATATCTTCGAAACAAGAGCTAAAAACTTTTTTTCAGGGTTATATTCATGTTCAGCACACCAAGATACTACAGATTAGGGCCTGTTTAAGTCAGTAACAATCTCACTGTTGACCAGTGTCATATTTCTGAGCTCATTAATTTGTCTTTCTGAATTTTGTTTTTTCTCCATTAGCTTTTCTATGTTTTATCACTTTGCCTTACCTTTGTGAGATTTTTTTTCTCTTTGAGTTCATTATATCAATTCTGAACTCTATCTAATATGAAAATATTATCTTCCATGTTTTTCTGTTTGTGTTCTGTAGAGGTGTCTTCATCTTGTGATGCCATTCTCTTGAGATCTTGGGTTGCTATGTGTTATATATTTTTTGGTCTGTCTGTCGATAGTATTGAAGTCCCTGTCTTTTTTTAATGTCTATAGCAGTAACTTAAAAGGTTGCACTAATTTTACTTTTCCCCGTTTACTTTGTTTCACTTTGATTTTTTTTTTTTTTTACTTTTTGTAACTTCTGTAGATACCCAGAGTTGTTTTGCAGTTGCTGAGTCAAGAGGGTATATAGCAGGGGCCTAGAGGGGTCCAGCTGTTGGACTGGGGGCGACTGACTCATGTTAGTGGCACTGCTGATGTCCCTCTTTCTGGGGTTTGAGATCAGAGACTCATCCTTCTTTAACAATACTAGGGGGTAGAAAAAGGAGTGGAGGCTTGAGCACCTGCTCTGCTCTTATCTTTACCAGGGACCCAGACTGTGTGGAGCATCCCAGCTTCTCCATATAGTTTTCCTCTTGTTCATGTCTGCCATGTAGACATAGAACCTCTGCTGTCCCCTGTCCTTGTCTCCTAACTCTACTCACAGCCCTGCTGACTGTCTGTGTCCCTTGCCCCATACTGCAGACTCCAGTGTCCCTTTTCCTGCTACCTTCAGTTTGATGTAGTTGAATCTTCTCAGTTCCTCTGTTGAAATCTGCATTTGTCTCCAATGTCCAAGGGCATGTTCAAATCTCACTTGTAGCTACAAGACTTTCTTGATGCAGTATCACCTGGTTATGTGCTAGGTGTTACTTTGTATTAATAGTAAAGGCAGGAACCTCCCCTACTGACATCTTGGTTGCTTCCATTCCATCTTTAAAAAGAGGCCAGGGCACCATTCTGGAGGGGACCACCAGCCATACCCAGACACTGCTGTCACCACTGCTCCTTGTACAGGGGGATACTGCTTTGCTATTCTAAGAGTTTTAGCCAGTGCAGTCCTGGCACTTTCCCTGCCACGTCACCTCCACCTCTGCAGACCAGGCACTGCTAACGCCATATTTTTGCCACATCTGCACTGTGTCTGCACCACTATTTTATTCATTTTGATGTAATTGTAAATCATTTTATTTTCCTGGTTTCTCCTTCAGGTAGTTCATTTTTTTGTTGATAGTAATAGAATGGATAATTGTATATTGATTTTTTAGCCTGCAGCTTTACTATATTTGTTTAATTTCTCTAATAGTTTTTTAATTGTAGTCTCTGGAGTTCCCTATGTATATTATTGTAGTCATCTACAAATAGTGGCAGCTGTACTGTCTTTCCAATTTGGAAATATTTTATTTCTTTTCTTGTGTAATTTTTATGGTTAGTAATTCCACTATTAAATAATGGTGAGAGTGGATGAACAAACATCTTTGTCTTGTTTCTTATCTTGTGAAACTTTGTTTTTTACTGTTAAGTATGATGCTAGCTGTGAGTTTCTTATGGGTCTCATTATATTGAACTTTTTTCCTGTACCCGTTTTGTTGAGAGTTTTGACCATCAATGGATGTTGAAACTTATTAATTGCTTTTTCTGTATCTATTGAAATGATCATATTTTTGTCTTCTTTGTTCTTGATGTGGTGTATCATGTTGCTTTGCATATTTTGAACCAACCTTGCATCCCTATAATAAATCCCACTTGATCATGGTGTATGATTCTTTTAATGTATTGTTGAATTTGGTCCGCTAAGTATTTTTGCATCTATGTCTTCAGGGATACTGGTCTATAGTTTTCTTTTTCTGTGCAGAACATTTTTTTGGAAGGGTTTGAGAAGAATAGGTATTAATTTTTATGTGGTAGTTTGGTAGACATCACTAATGAAGCCCTTGGATCCTGAGCTTTTGTTTTGAGGGAAGGTCTTGGTTTACTGTTTCATTTTCTTTACTAGTGACTGGTCTGTTCAGATTGTTTGTTTCTATTTGATAAATTCTTTTTTTAAAGATTCATTTATTTATGCATACAAGAACTGGGGTGTAGGTGTGGGGTGGTGAGAGGATTTGCCAGAGACAGAGCAGGGAGCAGAGCAGGCAAATCGACTGAAGTGCATGCTGAGGGGAGCAGCGGGTGAGTCAGGAGAGGTCTGCTGCGCCATGTGGGAATCTCCCTGGCTGGGGATCAAACTCGTGCTGCAGTGGCTGTGCACAGCCTCATAGGCTGAGACAACCTGTTGCACCACCAGCAAGGCCCCATTTGATAAATTCTTGAAGTGTGTATATTTCTAAAATTTTGTTTATTTGTATAGATTGTGGCATATAAAGACCATATAGGTCTTCATAATACTCTCTTATAATCATTTGTCTCTCTCGTATGTGCTGTAACTTCTTTTGGTTCTGATTTTTGGGGGACTTTCTCTTTGTGAGTCTGGCTAAAGGTTGTCTAGTTTGTTTATGTTAATATTTTCAAAGTAACAACTCTTGGTTTCATTTATCTGTTAGATTTTTTATCTCTATTTCATTTATTTTCGCTGTACGCTACTGTTTATTATTTCCTTCCTTCTGATAGATTTTTGGCTCCTTTTGTTTATTTTTCCTAGTTTCTTTAGATGTAAGGGTATATTTTCTTATTTGTGATTTCCTTGTTACCTGAGCTTGCTCTGTAGTGCTATAAACTTCTCCTTTAATACTACTTTTGCAGCTTCCCTTAGGTTCTGGTAACTCATGTCTTAATTTTCATTTGTTTCCTGGTATTTTTTGAGTTCTTTGATTTCCTCATTGACCCAGTAGTTGATGGGTCAATGGTATGAGTTTGTGTACTGTCCTCACATGTAGTTTTTTCCCTCTTTCTTTTTTTTTAGGTGAAATTTTTTAGCTTGATTTCATTGTGCTCAGAAAAGATGTTTGATGTGATTTCATGATTCATAAATGTATTGATACTTGTTTTGTGCACCAGCATGTGGTCTGTTCTTGAAGATATTCCATGTACACTTGAGGTAAATATGTATTCTACTGTTGGGAGAATATATCTAGTAAGTCTATCCTGTCTAAGTTTTCATTTAAGGCTGTTGTTTCCTTGTTGATATTCTGTCTGGATGATCTGTCCATTGATGTAAGTAGAGTATTAAAGTCTCCTGCTATTATTGTGTTGGTCTCGATTTGTCCTCTTACATCTGTTCATATGTGCTCTATATATTTTGATCCTATGTTGGGTGGGTGCATATATATTAATAAATATCATCTTCTTGATGTATTCATCTCTTTATGTAGTGTACATTTTTGTCTCATTACCTTTTTTGACTTGAAGTCTGTTTTATCTTATATAAGCATAGCTGTTCCATTTCTTTTTAATTTCTCCTTGTATTGGAGTAGCATTTTCCACTCCTTGACTTTAAATCTGTGTTTGTGTTTATGCTTCAGTGAGTCGCTTTTAGATTCATTTATTTCTTAAAATCCACCAGGTAGTTGGGTTTGTTTTGTTTTTCTGTTTGTTTGTTTGTTTGTGGGTTTTTTGAGCTTTAAAGAAGAGTTCTTTAAAAAAATTTTATTTATTGTTTTTAATTTCCTTACTCCTTACTATGTAGTCCCCATAGTTCTCCCATGAACATACCACCTTTGAACCATCACCATATTCCTTTGTGTTCTTCCCTCCCCTATTTAGACCTCCCCCCCCCTTGCTGTATGCCTCAGATCTATGGTCAGCTTGCTAGTTTTGTCTTTTGAACTTTGGTTTTTCTATATTCCACATATAAGTGAGACCATCTGATACTCATTTTTTTCCCTTCTGACTCATTTCAGCTAGCATAATCCCTTCTAGCTCCATCCATGTTGCCACAAATGGCATGAGTTTGTGTGTTTTGATCATTGAGTAATATTCCATTATGTAAATAAACCACAGCTTTGATCCATTCTTCTATTTGGGGGGCACTTGGGTTTTTTCCATATTTTGTCTATTGTAAATAGTGCTGCAATAAACAGCAATACTTTTCGATTAGTGTTTTTGTGTCCTTTGGGTAGATTCCTAGGAGTGAAATAGCTGGGTCACATGGCAGATCCATTTTTAGTGTTCTAAGGAACCACTGCACAACTTTCCATACTGGCTGGACGAGTTTACATTCCCACCAGCAGTGTAAGAGGTTCTTTTATCTCCATGTCCTCTCCAGCATTAGTTGTTTTTAGTTTTTTTAAATGTGAGCCATTGTCACTGGAGTGAAGTGGTATCTCATTGTGGTTTTGATTTGCATTTCCCTGGTAATTAGTTGTCATACATGTTTTCATATGCCTGTTAGCCATTTTCTTTCCTTCTTTGGAGAAGTGTCTTTTTAGCAACTCTGCCCATTTTTCGATTGGGTTGTTTGCTTTGTGGGAATCTCCCTGGCCAGGGTCGAACTCCTGCTGCAGTGGCTCTGGACAGCTTCATAGTGCTGAGCTTAACCCATTAAGCCACCAGGGAGGCCCCAGCGCCTGATAATATTTCTGCTGCATTTGATGATAGCCTCATGGGAGTACCTTTATGTATTACATGCAGTTTTTCCTCTAGCCTATAGTATCCTTTATTATCAACTTTTGGCAGTTGTACTATTATGTATGTAGATATAGATCTTTTTGCATTTAGAGAGTTAGGTGTTTTGTTAGCTTCATGGACTTGTATATTCAGTTCCTTCCCCAGGTTTGTGAAGTTCTCAGCTATTATTCATTTGAATAGACTCTCTGCTTCCTTTTCTCTACATTCACCTTCCTGGATACCATTATCCTTATATTGCCTTTTCTAATGGAATTGACTGCCTTTCAGTGTTTCTTCATTTATTATGTTCTATTTCTCTACTTCTACACCTATTTCTAGCTCTATAACCCATTTCTCCATTTGAACTATTCTATTTCCAGTGCTTTCTATTGCAACCTTCATCTCATTTATTGAATTCTTCATATACTGAAGTTTCTTATTTATAAGTACAATCTCTATGATAAATGAATCTCTGCTTCCTAATTTCATTCCTGCTATGTCAGAGATTTTTTTTTTGTATTTCTCTTTAAGTTTCTTTGTGGTAGCTATTTTGAATGGTCTTATTTTAGATCGAAGTTTTCTGTGTCTTTAAGTTTGGTTCTGGAGAATTCTCTTTTTTTGATGCCACAGCTTGAGGTTTCATCTTAGTTAAAGTTATATCTGTCTCTGCACATCTGGAGTGTCCACTACATTTTTGGTTTTTTAAATTAATTTATTTTTAACTTTTCTTATAATAATTAAGCCGCTAAGTAATTAGATGCCTTTTTTACCAGTAGGTGGTGCTGTGGCTTTAGATTTTTGGTTACTACTGATGCCCTTATGACTACTCTGTATGTGTCACCACTTGTGACTGGGGATGGTGCATATAGCCACTGCTCTGTGGTCCTAGTGTTGCATAGATGCGGAATAATTTATGTGCTTCCGTGGGCAGTGAGCCTGACTCACCTTTTATCCCCCCTGCTTCCTTTCTTCCTTGGAGTCTTGAACTTGAGTGAGACTCAGTGTTTGATACTCTGGGGTGCTGATTCCAATAATAGAATGGGAAGGAAGGGAAGCTGCAGTCCTTTACTTTTTCTGGTACTCTTGTTGCCACATTACTGATTAATGTGCTGTATCTTTACATTTTCCTGGGATTTACTTGGTCCAATGGCATGGGCTCTGTACTGTCTCTGCCCTGCCTTCCCCCTCTCTGGACCCTTGAATCTACATGGTGACTTGGCTATCTGCTCCTGCTAGCTCTGTCACTTACATAAGCCCCAGTTTACCCACTTTTAGATGTACAGATGCATGGATCTCTTTGGTGTCCTGTTGTGATGAAGAGAGGAACCCTTGCTGATCTGCAGTTGATCAGTTAATTAGATTTTAAAGGAGAGAGATAGGGAACTGCCTTGCATCTCCGTGATGCTCTTTTTCCAAGCCTAAAATTTAAACCTAACTTTTACTATCTTGTTAATTTATATTTTGTCAAATGATTTAGTTTTTATATTTTCCTAATTGGAGAAGTAATCTTAAGGCCCTTTAAAAATTATAATAGGTAAGATGTTTGCTTTTAAGGCTAGTTGGGAGACTTATTGGTATCTATTTTTGTAAGCTAATCTAGCAAGCATTGAAACCTACCCTGTCCGTGTTCAAGACACTGCGGCATGTGCTGTGGGACATACGAGGATAAGATATATTATCCCTAATTGTAAAAATTTACCATGTAATAGGATAGAGGAAATGTGTGTTTACTATAGCACAAGATAGACTGTGATATCAAAAAAATGCATTGTTTCTGAATGTGAGATATGTGTGAGCCAGAATGATAAGGCAAAGAATCAGTTACATAAAGTAAACCATATTATATTGTAAAGCAAAAATGTATACACTTGGATTATAATCAATTAATTGTATTATGTTTTGCTTGCCAGTGATAAACAGATTTCTAGTTTTATAGTGGCAAATGACAATAAGAAAGCTGGTATAAATCCAATAAAAGTGTAATACAAATTAAATCTTTTAAATGTTAATTTCAAAAGCTATTTAGGAACAAGTTACTGTTGATGAATGTTTGTTCTAACTCAATATTCTTTGTGTAAATTTATCTGTAAGCTAATTGTGAAGGTATTTTGCCTTTACTATGTTAGTCTGAAAGTTGTGTTTCTAAATGTGTTTTGGGGACTTTGATTAAATTAGACTAAGTCAGATTTTTACAAATGTGAAATTCTGTAAGATCTAATGGATTACTTGGTATTATCTTCAACTAGGCTCTCCAGGCATGGCCACTGATAGAAAAGAGGACATGTTGGCATGGTCATGCTGGAGGAGGACTCCACACAGACCCAAAAGAAGGGGTAAGAGCTAATAACAAGTAACTAGAAATTCTTGTGAATGATGGTACTTGCATGGAAGATAAATATATTCAGATTATCATATTCCAGAATATTTTGATTAACTCATGTAACGGCAGGTGTTCTAAAGCAAAACTATATGAATTGAGCATGATTATATAGATGAAACTTCCTCAGGCTTAAGACACTATTTAAGATCTTTTCCTTCTGGGATGATGGAAAAGTTCTAGAGCTGAGCTGCTGGTAATGATTGCACAACATTGTCAATATACTTGATACCACTGGGCTGTACATTTTAAAATTATTAAAACTGTAAGTTTTATATTGTGAGTGTTTCACCATATTAAGAAAATATTTCTTTTACTTCCGGAGTAGTATGGATAGATAGCTAGATTGTTGCTTACCTAGAATGGCAATATCTTTTACTTGAAAGTAGCATGACACAAAATCGGAGGAAACTTGGGTTGTAGAGGAAACTTGGGTTGTTATAAACTCACCACAAAGCTTTAGAAAATATATTTCACAATCTTTTTTTAAAAAGTATGTGTTGAATAACTGCTTTGTGTATAACTGTTAAGTACTATAAATACAATAATTAACAAAATAGTCTCTGCTGTCGAAAAACTTAACAGTTTAAATAAACATCAGAACATCCAAACTACCATGTAGAAATTTTATCACTGTGGCAGATTGTATGATTTTACCTTAAAACCAACAAAGTTCTACTGTACTTCTTATGCATTTATACGTGAATATAACAACTATTAGCGTTAATAGTATTGTTCAGGAAATATTTAAATCACGTTTAACCAGTGTAGACATAGTAAAAGATTATAAAAGAAGTAGTCTTTTCAATATTTGAAAGGTCCTATCTTTAAAATAAATGATCATGTGATCATATCAGTAGATGCTGATAAAGTATTTGATATGATTCAACATCTATTTATGATGAAAACTCGCAAAAAACTGGGATAAATGGAACCTATCTGAGAAACCCACAGCTGGCATTCTCAGTGGTGAAAAACTGATAGCCTTCCCACTAAGATCTGGTATAAGACTTTCATGAGATCTGGTACAAGACAAGGATGTCCATTCTTACTACTACTATTCAGCATAGTATTAGGAGTCCTAGCTAGAGGAATTAGGCAAGAGAAAGCTATCAAAGGAACCCAAATTGGGAAAGAAGTAAAACTATCATTATTTGCAGATGACATGATAATATACAGAAACCCTAACTCCATAGAAAGAACACAAAAACGAGCTGTCCTGCGTGTGCCACTCACGACAGAAGCCCAACTCTAGTCTTCCTCACAAGAAGACCAACGGCCACTACCCACAGACAGGACATCATTGTGAGGCTGAAGCACCCGCTGGCCACAGAGACCCAGAGGAACTGCATTAGAAGGATGAGGGGTGGATACGCTCTGGTCACATCACCCCATTCCCTGCACAGAACTGCAAGAGCAGGGCCCCTGGGACATCTGGCTTCTCTAGTGGGGTCTATTTAAGGAGCCCAAAGTTGACATCCTGCTCCCTTATCATTGCAGGGCACTTCCCAATAAGCCCATTAGGATCTCACCTCACAGGGTCACTGGGAAATCTCAGGGGCTTGACCACTCAGAATCAGATAGAAATGAAGAAGTGGGTGGGGCTTAGAGCAACCAGTACTGTACCTGTTAAAATGGCTATTGTCCAAAAAACAAGAAAAAAGAAATGCTGGGCAGATCTGGAAAAAGAGAAAACCTCTTCCACTATTGGTGGTATTGAAAATTGGTACAGCAACTAATGAGAACAGTATGGAAGTTCCTTAAAAAATTACAACTATATCTAAAAATAGATTCAGCAGTTCCACTGGAATATATATCCTAGAAAATAAAATCACTGTCTCAAAAAAAAAAAAAACCCACAAAAACACTAATTTGAAAGGAAACCTGCACTCCTGTGTTCATTGTAACACTTTTGATGATAGCCAAGATATGGAAACAACCTAAGTGTCTAAAAACAAATGAATGGATCAAGAAGGTGTGGGGTGTGTGTGTGTGTGTGTGTGTATGTATGTGTGTGTGTATACATACACACGTACATACACGGTGGATTACTACTCAGCAATCAAAAAAGATAAACTCATGCTATTTGCAGCAACATGGATGAAGCTGGAAGGGATTAGATAAGTGAACCAAAGCATAATGAGAAAGATAAATACTGGATGGTGTCATTTAAATGTGGAATATAGCTAAACCAATCAAAGGATTAGATAAAGACAAACTTTAAAACCCACCCTTGAAAGCTGACCATAGATCTGAGACATCCAGCGGCAACGTGGACAGGGAGGGATAAGGAGGGGGTAAGAGAGCACAGTGTTCTATGGTGGAGGACTATGGGTGCTTTGGTGGTGGGACTGCTATGGTGTCTACACCTGAGGGGGGAGATCCTATACTGTCAAAACATGAATAAGATGTAAAACAATGGTACTTCAATTAAAAAAAATAGGTGAGTTAAGGAATTATTTATTTTATGATAGATTCTTTAGATTTTGAAAGGATTTTGGCTTTATTCCTACATTTAAGCTTTCTTTATGTGCCTCTTTTGAAGAGACATCTGTTAGTAAAACTTAGTTAATCCTGTGTTTGTAAAAGGATACAAGTAATGTAGAACTTAACATAAAGAGTACTTCTCAGACTTTGTTTGACATACTCTTTTTTTTTTGTTAGAAATATATCCTTATTGATTGGAAACAGCCAGAATTTAGTAGCATTAAAAGGGAGATTAGCACTTTCTGGAGCAATCAGAGAGCTTTGGTGTAAATCCTGATATAATTGGAAGAAGTGAAATAGCAATTTGGAGTGTTGGGATTTGGGGAAATAAAGGAATGTGTCTCCAGGCTTGTTGAAATGAGTGGCCACACTGATCAGTGAACAGGAATACTGGAAGACATGAACAAGCACCTTTCTAACTCTCATTTCATATATTATTAAGCAGCTGTATGATCTTGATTTAATTTCTCCAGTTGATTTCTCTCTGGGATACAGAATTCATTGATTGGCCAATGCAAGTAGCAGTCAGCTTGGTAGTTATATTTTTATTATAAATTATTAAATTGGCTGTTGGATACAAATTCATCTCATTTGCAGCATAAACCATTTTTTTCTTTGATGACTTAATAAATCAAGTATTAGGTGTATCTAGAATATTAATAAGATTTTTTCCTTGTGTGTTTAAGAACAGGTAAATTAATTCATTAGTTGAATAAATATTTGCTTTGTTTTGTTTCTTTTGTTAGTTAAATTTCTTCCTCCTTTGTCTTTTGGTACAGCTTGTTTTCTTGAACTTTCATCTCTGACAACTCTGATGTTTCTAAACCTTTCCAAACTCATTTCTAGAAAAAAAAATACAATGAGCCAATTTGAATTCCTTCTTTTGTTACCCTTTGTTAGCTTTTGTTACCCTTGTTACCTTCTTTCTGAATCAAACTGCTTTTCTTTAAATACGACTAATTAATTCCAGCATATAGTTGAGACCTTTCTAAAAACATTTACTCCTCATACTAACACAGTACTATTTTTTACATTATAATGAGGCATAAAATGTCAGTTTTATGTTTTAAATTTGAGATTATTTATCTGGAGCAAGAAGATCACATTATATATATATATATATATATATATATATATATATATATATATATATATATATATATATATATATATTGTTAGCACAGGAGAAAAGTAGATTTACTCTACTTTTACAGGCCTATAAATGATATTTCCATAGTGTTTAATTTTAGAGAGCATTTGTTGTCATGATGTAGTCATCACAGGTGTCTTTTTAAATAGCTTTTAAATTCTGTTTACTGTGAAAAATGATAAACAGAAAAGTTAAAGTAGTTCATATTTTCTCTTTTCCTGCAAAGTGAGACTTAAAACCGTTCTATCAAAAGGAATTTTGACCCTTGAGAATGAACTTTCTTTTCTTAAATCACTGTGTTTTCCCCCTACACTGTAATATAATTACTGTTTGCACACTGGTATAAAAGAACCCAATTTATTGTCATTTTCCTTGACCATTTCCTACATTTTCCATACTTCAGGAATGCATCCTTAAAAGAATTGATGTGCTATTTGTGTTGACTAGTTTGAATTGAAAAGATTAGTTGATATAAAGATGTCATATTTAGCCTCAAGCTTGTGACTGGTCTCTTTTTACTTTTGTGTTTCACTGTTACCATTGGGTGTCCAATGTGAACTAATTGTGTTGATTTTAAAATATGGCATATTATCTTTCAGGATCTGTATTAGGCCTCAAACTTTATTCTAGTGCAGCAGGAATAAGTTGGTTTGAAATGGTTTAAAAATGTAACTCAGCCTCTGAAGTACCTCATTTGATCTCTACTTTTAAGAAAAGACATTAGTTTTCAAACGTTATAGTTTATCTAAACTATACCTGAAGTCATGTGTTTTATAGCTTAATGGACTCATAATGCATGATTACACAACTCCAGGATGCATTTTAAATTAAGTGGTAACATTTTATGTACTATTAAGCCAACTAGAATAATTTTCTTGCTCTTAGCCATAGCTTCTTTGTGTCCTTATTGAATAAATTTTGGGGTGTATTATAGAAGGTTTTGCCAGAGAGTGTGTTTCTAAAGATATGAAGAAACAGGGCCTTTTGCCATTATTCTATCACCAAAAAAATAAGACAAAACACGTGAAATGGGAAAGTGTTGTTGAAATGCCCCAATTTGCATTACAGTGCATTAAATTATATTTTAGTATTAGTTTGATTGGAAAAAGTGAATTTGAAAATTGCATACTGTTATTCCCTTTTAAAAAAACCTTACCAGTTTATGAGAGCATGTATAAAATATTTCAAAACTTCCATGTTTTTGCCATCTATTGACATTTAATAAAGGCAGCTCAGGAAGGTAGCCCTGTGCTTTGGTACAATATGAACAGTTTTATTCTGTCAATAAACTGACTAAAAGAGATTTGAAAAATAGTTTGTTGGTCTTGTGGGGAGGGGGAGTATTCATAATATAAAACCACCCAGTTTTGGGGCCTCCCCGGTGGCGCAGCAGTTAAGCGCTGCGCTGTGGAGCTGTTGGCAGTGGCAGTGGCGATGCGAGTTCAGTGCCCCCCAGGGAGAATCCCACATGACGCAGCAGACCTCTCCTGCCTCGCCCGCTGCTCCCCTCAGCAGTGTATTTCTGATCTGCCTGTTCTGCTCCCTGCTCTGTCTCGGGTGAACCCTCTTGCTGCCCCACGCCTCTGGCCTGTACCCCAGCTTCTATAAATAAAAAATAAATCTTAAAAAAAAAGTAAAAAAATAAAACCACCCAGTATTATATAGTGTGTTGTCCTTTTTCTTATGTTGACAATTTCCTCCATTCCTACTATGCAGATGTACTTGAAATTATGCAGCTCTTCTCCCCCAAAGTGAATTTAAATTTTTTCTTAGTATATGTCAACTGCTGAAAATACAAGCAAATAAGAAGGCTATAAAAAAGTCATCAATGATTCTATCTATTCATAGTTACTGTTGTTAACACTTTTGGGGTATTGCTTTCCAGATCCATTTGTTGCATGTATAAACTCATATGCATATCACAACTTTTCCCATGTAAAATAAGTTTTATACTCTGCTTTCATTTGACATGTTTTTCTCTGTGTTTGATTGTATTTATTTCTGATTGGCTATTTCCTGTTATAGGCATTCATTTAGACTATTTTCATTTTTTTATTAAAGCAGCATAAGAATAAATATCCTTAGAGCTAATTTTTTTCATTCCAAATTCAGTAATTAATTTGTAGGTAGCTTGCTGTTAGTCAGGCACGATATTTAGTTTCAGATTATAACAATGAGTACAAAACACAGTTACTATTCACATGGAATTTAAATTCTAGCAGGAGAGCAGATGTTAATCAAATAATCACACTACTGTATATGTATGTAGTTTATAGCTTAGGTGGATACTCTGAAAGAAAGGAATAGTTTCATGAGAGAATATTGCGGAAGGTTCCTGACTGGATTAGGAACAACCTTATTGAGGAAGTGCTGCTTGAACTGGAAGTTAATTGGAAGAAATTGAGGGGCAGGTTGGTATTTCAGAGAGAGAGATTATGCCAAACCGAGTGCTTTATTGTGCAAAGACTCTGTGGCAGGAGGAATTATGACATGTTTGAGGAACTGAAAAAAAGCCTGTGCAGTATGACAATGGAAAGCAGTGCTGTAAGACATGGCTAAAGAGGGAGTCTGTGGCCAGCCAAACAGAGCCTCATAAACCTTAGGGACTTTAGTCTTTATCTTAAGATCAATAGCATCCCACTAAAAGGTTTTAAGCTAGGGGAAGTAACTGATCTCAGGCTGTACTAATTGGAGAGGTATCAGAATGGATGCAGGGAAATTAGTTAAGAGGTCAAAAATGATAGTCTGGATTAGATTGCTGGTAGAAGTAGACAGTCAAGAGATTTTTAAGATGTAAAATGATTCATCTTAGAAAATACTCCAAGAATATTTTTTGTAAGCATAAGACCCCAAAAGTAGGATTCTTGATACAAAGGGCAGAATTGTTTTAAAAGCTTATGGTAGATACCAAATTGCTTTCCAGAAAGATTGTCTCAGTATAGTTTCCCATTAACTATGTATTAAAGTACCCATTTCCATACACCTTTACTAACAGTGAGCGTTTGCTTTTTTAACTTTGTTTTTTTTTTTTTTACATACAAGCTGGGGTACAGGCCAGAGGTGTGGGGCGGCGAGAGGGTTCACCAGAGACATAGTGGGGAGCAGAACAGGCAGATCAGAAGTACACTGCTGAGGGGAGCAGTAGGTGAGGCAGGAGAGGTCTGCCCCACCATGTGGGATTCTCCCCGGCCGGGCGTCGAACTCGCGTTGCCGCTGCCAACATCTCCACAGCGCAGCACTCAACCGCTGCGCCACCAGGGAGGCCCTAACTTTGTTATTCTTATGAACACCTTTTCCAGAAATTGAGTACTTCATGTTTTAAATTGTGTGTTGTTTCACCAATTATAATACTACAGTAATTTTGTAATATATATGTATTGATCTTTTGACTTTAGAAAGTATGGTTTTGGTTCTTCATAATTTGTCTCTAAAAGCTGAAACTAAAACAAAAGGTTTAATAGAAATGCTACCTTGGGAACATGGGAAGAAATATGAAATGGACTTAGATTGGATTACGTATAACTGGAAAATTGTGTTTTTGTTAAATTTTTAATAACCTCTGTTCTGTATAGTCAATGCTAAGACTGCTTCTAAACACTGTAGTATAACTCTGCTCTATCTTGAACTTGAGGTTAAGGGCTCCAAACTATTTTAAATAAACATGATTAAAGAACCTAAAAGTATATAAAGATTTTGACCACAAAGGTAGAAATGTTTCTTAAATTTTATGTAATGTTTTTAGCTTAATATATAATAAATACATGTATAATGAGTGCATTTCCCCTTTCCCCCACTGAATAGCTTTTTGGCAATGTAAGGATGGCTGTAGCTGAAAGTAAAGAATATGAGAAATAAATAAAAGCAGTTGAAATAGTTTCTATTTCTCCAAAATAGTTAAGTTTGAACAATATTGATGTTAGATTCAGAATAAAAGATATATGTAATATTTTCATATTTTATCAAATATTTATATAACTCTACATTATTGAAATGTAGTTATAATTAAAATGACATGTTTCTGTTTTTTTTCTCTCTTTCAACAGTTAAAAGATGTTGACACTAGAAAAATCATAAAAGCAATGCTTTCTTATGTGTGGCCCAGAGACAGACCAGATCTACGAGCTAGAGTTGCCATTTCCCTGGGATTTTTGGGTAGTGCAAAGGTAAGAGTAGGAGAATTATGCGTTGTTGTTTTGCTATAACTAAGAAATACTGTGAGGATTTTTAAGTAATGAAACTTGGGATGATATAAACTACTTTGAGGGGTTCATTGACAACTTTTAGGACCCTCATTTATGTAATACTTTTCAAGAGTTTTTTATTGAGTGCATTGGTTTATAAGATTATATAGGTTTCAGGTGTTACAGCATTATAATTAGACATCTGTATGTGCTACAACATAACTCTTGTGCAATCAGTAGAAATTATATGATGTTGCCTGATTTACCTGTGCATCTGGTTTCTCACAGCCTCAATTGATAGAATTCACTCCTGAAACCAGTGTAAATTAAGTATTATTGGTTGTAACAAAACGTAAGAAACTTTATGAGAGTTCCATGCACCACAGAATTTTGTTGCTTCATATTTATTGTATATTCTGCTAAGCTTGGTTCAAGTTCCGACACATTGCAAAGAGGATGAAGACATTTTAGACACACTGGTAGCCATAAGTAGTAAATAAAATGGTGTAACATCAAGGGGGAACACTTAAGAAAAATCAGCCACAAAAACTGGAAGTTCTGGTGCTATTCAGTACAGGACCTCTCTGTATCTTAACAGCCTCCTCAGTTTGTCATTGTACTATAATCTGTTTTAATAAGGCAAAGTTACAGTAATGACTGAGCTTTCAAGAAAAAACCTTTTTTCAATTTGTTCAAACCTTAAAGTCAGTGAAGTATATGTCAGTATCTTCAGGTACAGTACATATTCATGGTAAATAGTCTCTAGAGTTAGACTTCCTGAGCTCTGCCACTTACTAACCTTGTAAACTTGGGCCTGTTGCTTAGACTCTGTGCCTCAATTTCCCTATTTTGTAAAATAGGTAAGATAGGGTTGTTATAAGGAATAAATTAACATATGAATGACTTAGAACAGTGTCTGGCATGTAGAATGTAATATAAGTATATAACATAAATGCAAAAGGGCATCACAAATGAACCCACATGGGAGTTCCAATAATTATGCACTTAGAGAAGGCTTAATGGAGGAGCTTCAGTTTTCTAGTAACTACTGTCTTGATAGGTGTAGCTGCCAAGATTCAAACATTTTACTTAACCTCGATTCTTTAAAATTTCCTGAAAAATATTTTTTTAAATGAAACAATGCCATTTGAAGCTTTTAATTAAGTTGAGAATTATGATTTATACCCTGTTGTATTTTTTTAATTAAAAGAGTTTATATTTTAGAGAACTTACAGGTTTACAGAAAAATTGATCAGTAATTTCAGAGAATTCCTATATTCCCTCTCCCCTATACAAAGAATCACTTGATTTCCTCTGTAATTAACATCATGCATTGGTGTAGTACATTTGTTATAATTGATGAACCAATTATTAAAAAAAACATTTTCTTATGAAATGAGGTCATAATTTACATTAGGATTCATTCTTTATGTTGTATAGTTACATGGGTTTGGGAAACACATGTTAGGTTATGTATCTACCATTAAGATAATTATACAGAATAGTTTCGCTGCCCTAAAAATCCCATGTATTTCACAGGTTCATCCTTCCTGTCATCTTCCCAAATCCCTAACTACCACTGACTTTTTTATTGCCTATAGTTACCCTTTTCCAGAATATCATACACTTGAAATTATATAGTTTGGTGACCCTTTCATACTAGCTTCCTTCACTTAACAATATGCATTTCAGTCATTCATGTATTTTTATAACTGACAGTTTGTTTCTTTTTATTGCTGAAAATATTCCTTTGTATGCATTTACCATAGTATGTTTAACCATTCATCTGTTGAAAGACATCTTGGTTGCTTGCAGATTTTTGCAATTATAAGTAAAGCTGCAGTCAACATTCACATGCAGGATTTTGTGCGGACATAAATCTCAACTTATTTGGGTAATTATTGAGGAATGAAATTGCTAGATTATATGGTAAAACTGTGTTTAATTTTGTGAGAAACTGAACCATCTTCCAATGTGCCTGTACCATTCTGTAATCCTATCATCCGTGAATAAGAATTGGTTTTTGGTTGTCTTTTGTTTCTTTTGTTGTTGTTGTTTAAAGTGAATGATAATTTCTGTTGCTCCATATCCTTATCAGCGTTTAGTGTTGTCCAGTATTCTGAATTTTAGCCATTTTAATAGGTATTTGGCAGTGTCTCATTTTTGTTCTAATTTGAAATTGCCTAATGATATTTGATACTGAGCATCTTTTTATATGCTTATTTGCCACTGTTTTATCTTTTGTGAGATGTCTGTCATGTCTTTAGTCCATTTTTTAAAAAGATTTATTTATTTATTTATGCATACAAGCTGGGGTGTAGGCCAGAGGTGTGGGGCAGTGAGAGGGTTCACCAGAGACAGAGTGGGGAGCAGAACAGGCAGATCTACTGAAATACACTGTTGAGGGGAGCAGCGGGTGAGGCAGGAGAGGTCTGCCGCGCCATGTTGGAATCTCCCTGGCCAGGCATCGAACTCATGCTGCAGCCACTTACAGCTCCACAGTGCTGCCCTTAACCCGTTGCGCCACCACGGAGGCCCTCTTTAGTCCATTTTTAATTGGGTGGCTCATTTTCTTATTGTTGAATTTTAAAAGTTCTTTGTTTATTTTGAATACCAGCCCTTTATAAGATAGACATGCAAATATTTTCAATCTGTGGCTTGTATTTTCCTTTTCTTAAGTGTCTTTCACAGAGGACATCCTTGGCTTTTTCCCAATCTTGGGGGTAAAGCATCAAGTTTTGCACCATTAAGTATGTTGTTAGCTATTAGGGGTTTTGTAGATGTTCTTTTTTTAATAATTAAATATATTTATCTAAATATACGTAAATGTTCTTAGTCAAGTTGAGGAAGTTCCCCTCTATTCCCAGTTTGCTGAGAGTTTTCATTGTGAATAGCTGTTGGATTTTTGACAAAAGTTTCTTCTAATCTATTGATATCATATCTCTTCTTTGGCCTGTTGATGTGATAGTTACATTAATTGATTTTCAGATGCTGAACCAGCCATACATACATGGAATGAATTCCACTTGTTCATGTTGTCTAATTCTTTTTATACATTGTTGGATTTGACTTGATGTTTTACTGAGGAATTTTGTATCTATGTTCATGAGAATGGACTGTAGTTTTTTTTCTTATGATGTCTTTGATTTTGGTATTAGAGAATTGCTGGCCTTTGATATTAGAGAATGAATTAAGAAATGTTTCTTCTACCTCTGTTTTCTGGAAAGATGGTTTTTTCAAATTGTCTAGGTACTTTGTCCAATTTTATTTTCTTGCCTTACCTTGCTAATAAAATCTCCCTTTAGTATTCTTGTTCTTTATTTTCTTTCTCTCCTTCTGATCCTTTTAGAATTAGAGAGGTAATTAAAGAAAGAAAGAAAATTCTCTTTCACCTGTTAACATATATTGGCCCCTTCTTGGCAGTACTACTTATATGAGCTCTGAACTATCAGAGGCTACTCTGAAAGAGATTCATTATTGAGGAGTTTAGATATTAAAAGGTCTGAAAGAATTGGGTTCCTCACATGATATAGGCATTATTTCCATGTTGAGGTAGGGAAAAATTATCTTAAGATCTGGAATTTTTTTTTTGAGGTAACATTCGTTTACAACATTGCTTGTGTTTTAGAGGTATAGAATCTCTCCCTCTGGTATTAATCTGGAATATGAGATCCTCAGAGAAGTGACCATATTCACCAGTAATTTTGGCATCATCTAGATACAGCATACCTTTAGTCTGTCCTTATGATTTTGCTTTTTCCCTAATTCTGTTCTTCAATTATTTTAACAAATTTTTTTGTGTTAAAATTAAAGCAATTCAATTTTCTAATAGTATACTAGTCTATGAAAATTCAGGAGCTTAGCAGTTGTTTATATATGTGATTTAAGCTTTTGATGTAGTAAAGGAAAATGTTTTTTGAGAATAAGTCCCTTTTTTTCCTCCTGTGCTTAAATTAATGGGTAGATTGTAGTTACAGATGAAACATACGTTTTGTCACTTAATCACGTAAAAATCACCGCTTTCTCAGCTTTTAAGAAGACACAGTGGGATGAAACTTCATATTGAGACCATTTTGATTGAAATACATTGTCATCTAGCCTTATTTTTAGATTTCTCCAGGCTAGAATCTAGGGAGCCAGGGCTGGTGTGACCTGAGACCCTAGCTTTATTTTTTAATATTATTTTAATATACTTGCAGTAACACATATTCTTCTTGGTAATCATTTCTGTGATTTTAACACAGAATATGTTCATGTAATTATTGTCCCAGGCAGGATACAGAAAAGTATCATCATTCCCCAAATTTCTTTTGTATAACCTCTTTGTAGACCTATCCTCTCCAGAGCCCGAACTGCTAGATGCCATTGATTTATCCTCTATCTCTATAGTTTTGGCATTGTGAAAATGCCATATAAATGCAATCTTTTAGCATATAACCTTTTGAACTGGCTTCTCTCACTCAACACAAAATGCCTTTGTCCTTCATCTATGTCAGTGGTGTAAATATGTACGAGTATATCAATAGTTCATTCCTTTTTATTGACAAATAGTGTTCCATGGTATGGATGTACTAGAGTTTATTTTATTCATTTACCCACCGATGGACATTTGTTTCCTTTCTACCTTTGGGCAATTATAACTAGAGGTATGGTTGTAAGTTTCTATAAGCACTCAGGTGCAGGTTTTTGTGTGAACCTGAGGTTTCACTTCTCTAAGATAAATACCTAGGAATGAAATTGATAAGTCATGGTAAGTGTATTTTTGCTATATAAGAAACTGCCAAACTTTTTTTTCTAGAATGGCTGTTTTTGTCTTCTCACAATCAATGTATAAGTGTTCCAGTTGCTTTACTTCTTTGCCACCATCTGGTATTGTTAGGCATGTAGTGGTATCCTGTGATTTGAAAATATATTTTCCTAATGGCTAATGATGTTGAATATCTTTTTTCATGTGCTTAGTTGCCATCTATATATCCACTTAGGTAAAATGTTTGCTCAAGTCTTCATTTATTTTTTAGTTGAGCTATTTGTTTTTACTGTTGAGTTTAGTGAGTTATTTATATATTATGAATGTGAAACCTTTCCAGATATATAATTTGCAAATATTTTCAATCTGTAGCTTTTTTAAAAATTCCCTTAATAGTCTCATATAGAACTAAAGTTTTTAAATTCGAAAGGTTCCAGTGTATAATTTTTTCTCTTTATGGATTATGCTTTGGTTGTTATGTCTAAGAACTGTTTACTTAACTCAAGGTCATTAAAATTTCCTCCCACATTTTCTTCTAAAAGTTATATTTTTACCTTTTGCTTTTAAATCTGTACTTCATTTTGAGTTAATTTTTTTAAAGATTTATTTATGCATACAAGCTGGGGTACAGGCCAGAGGCGTGGGATGGCGAGAGGGTTCACCAGAGACAGAGTGGGGAGCAGAACAGGCAGATTAATGGAAACACACTGCTGAGGGGAGCAGGAGAGGTCTGCTGCACCATGTGGGATTCTCCCTGGCCTGGCGTCGAACTCGCGTCACCGCTACCGACAGCTCCACAGTGCAGCACCTAACTGCTGCGCCACCGGGGAGGACCTTGAGTTAATTTTTGTGTGTGATGCAAGGTGAAGGTTCATTGTTTGTCCAGTTTTTCCTATGCCAACTCTATCCTCTCTTCCCTTTGAAGTTCCTTTGTTTTATATTGCTGCTATAACAACTTACTGCCGTGGGAAATTAAAGCAACGCAAATTTATTACCTCATATTTCTGAACATCAAAAATACAAAATTAGGTTTCATTAGATCAAAATAAAGGCATTTCACAGAGCTGTTCTTTCTCCCAAGACTGTTAGGGAAGGATCTGCTTTCTTTTTCAGCTTCTAGAATTCAGCCCACATTCCTTGGCTAATGGCCTCTCCTTCCATCCTTAAAGGCTGTAGCAGCTTCAGTCCTTCCTGCTCTGATTCTTGGCTTCTGTAGCCATATCTTTTCTCTTAATTTTGACCCCCTTTCCATCTTCTTATAAGTACCCTTTTGATTACATTCGCTCTACCCAGATAATCCAGGATATTCTACCCAGCTCATGTACTTTAGTTTAATCACAGCTGAAGTGTCTATTTTGTTATGTAAGGTATAGTCTTCATGGGTTCCAGAGATTAGTACATGTAACTATTAGGGAGCCCTTACACTCTATGCCATAGTTATACATGCAAATTACACACAGGCATACACATATATGTATGTATGCGTTTATATACATTAAAGGTACATGCACATATATACTAAACTATAATATTAGATAAAATATGTTAATAATATGTAAACTATATAATTGTGTGTGTATATATGTGCATGTGGTATACATAACCTTTTCTGTGTGTGTATCCTTTTGTGAATTGTTTCATTGATCATTGTGTCTCTGTATTTGTTAACTCCATACTTTTCATTCTATTCTTCTGGGACTCCGAAAAGGAATGATAGAACTTTTTTTATAGTCCCATAGGTGCTTGAATCTTGTGTACCTTTGTTTTAGTCTGTTTTCTCTCTGTTGTTCATACTCACTAATTTCCATTTTTCTATTTTCAAGTTTACTTATTCTTTCCTTTGTCTTCACTCTGTCATGGAGCCCATCCATTCAGTGTTTTTTTTTTTCAGTTATTATATTTTTGAGTTCCAAATTTATTTTTTTATGTCCTACTTATTTGCTGTGACATTGCTTTTTGTTGCTTCAAGCATGTTCATAAATGTTTCTTGAAGCATTTTTATTATGGCTACTTTTGTCAGGTAGTTCTTACATTGTGTCTATTGATATTTTCTTATTCAGGTCAATATCTTAGTAATTCTTGGTATGATGAATGTTTTTCACTGAAACCTGGACATTTTGTGTATTGCATTATGAGACTTTGGACCTTATTTAAATCTTTTGTTTAGCAGGCCTCTTGTGATGCTGCTCCAGTAGGGGTTGGGTGCTGTGTCATTACTGCAGGTGGGGATGAAAATCCAGTTTCTCACCTCATTACTGCTAGGTGGGAAGGGCATTCAAGCTCTTCAGTAGGATGAAGGAAGAGCTATAGACTGGGAGAAAATATTTACAAATCACATATCTAACAAAGGCTTATGTCTGGAATATATATGAAGATCCTTTAAAACTCAACAGTAAAAACCAAAAAACAATCCAACTATAAAATGTGTAAAAGACAAGCACAGATGTTTCCCCCAAAGAGGAGATAAACAGTTAGCCAACAAGCACATGAAAAGATGTTCAGCATCATCACTATTAGGGAATACAAGTTAAAACCAAAATGAGGTATCACTATATACCTATTTAAAATGGTTTCAAAATAAAAATATAATAATAATAGTGATGATACCAAATGTTAATGAGGATGCAGGTTAACTGAATCACTCATATTTTACTGGTGGGAATATAAAATGGTACAGCTACTCTGATAGTGTGGCAGTTTTTTAAAAAGCTCAGTGTAAAATTTCACCATTCTACTTAGCAATTGCATTCATGGCCATTTATCCAAGAGAAGTGAAAACTTATGACCACCCATATGAGAATGTTTGCGTTATCTTTATTAATAATAGCCCAAAACTAGAAACAACCACAATGTCTTGATATCTTAAGGGGTGAATGGTTGATTAAATTCTGGTACATTCGTGGACAGTACTCAACAGTGAAAGGAGATGAGCTACTGATAAATCATTCTTGATGAACCTCAAGAGCATTATGCTGAGTGGAAAAACACAATTTCAAAATGTTGCATCCTTATAGTTCTGTGTATAATATATTCAGAATGACTTGGCTGTGGAGATTAAGAACAGATTACTTGTTACCAGGTGACAGGGATTGGGGTGGGGCAAGGTAGGGTGGGAATGAGTATAAAGAGCTAGTACAAAGGAGTTCTTTTGTAGTGATGGGAAAGTTCTCTATCTTGATTGTGGTGGTGGCTACAAGGTGGAGGGACCTAAACATGGCATAAAGTTGCATGGGACTATATAGATAGCATATACAATCCACACACATGAATACATAGTGAAAATTAAGTGAGTTTTGTAATCTAGTTTACAAAAATGTGCCAGTGTATATTTTTCGTTTTGATATTGAACTCCAGCTATATAAGATGTCATCATTAGGAGATGCTGGATAAAGGATTACAAGTCTATTTGTACTACTTGTGCAACTTCCTGTGAGTTTATAATTACTTCAAAGTTGTTTTTTTTGTAATTCACATTTCTCTTACATGGTTTAAATCTAGTTTTGTTGAAGGCAGAATATTAGGGAAAGCCAGTATTTGCCAGCCCCCATTTTCCAAAATATCCTAAGGCCAATGGAACTCACATATATGTAGTAATAAAAAAATCTAAATTTAATAGTCTTTTCTATTTCTTTGTTTTATTTTCATTTCCTTTTAAATATTACTTTTAAGGGAAAAATCACAGTAATCAACAATTATTATTAGAGGCAGGGCTATGTTCTTAGCACTGTGCTGACCTTTTTTTTGCCAATAAAAAACTACAGCACAGTTGATATTCATATCCTTTACACACAAGGATAAGCCCAAATTTGACCAAAACCAAACTCATTTTCAAGAAAATAAAATTGTGCAACTTCCTTGGTGACACATTACTTTCAATCACCACTCACTGACTAGCATAGATATAATTGACTGAGTTATGAAAATTGTGTGCTAGTTATAACTATCACTTTTCCTCCCACTCAAGAAAATGTGTTGGAATGCAAGTGAGGGGATATGACCTTATTATGTAGAAAACTTGGAATCTGCTCAAATTTATTTAAATTAATTATAATATACTTTATAGCAGTAGCTAGTATAAATAGTACATTTAGGAGCACCCATTTTGAGTGCAAAAGAAGATATATGGTTCCTGCCTTATAAGCAGCTGATATGGCTATGGTACACTAGAAAAAATTCTGAATTTCAAGTCAGACCTAGATTTTAATGCCATTTCTGCTGTGTCCCAGACAAATAACTAAACCTCATGGAACCTGAGTTTCCTTAACTATCGCAATAATACCCCGTTACGTGCAATTGTTATTTGATGCAGCTCTCACTTCTGTGAAAGTTACTTAGCACCATACCTGACTCATATAGCTCTTGTTCATTGTGTTTAACTTCACACAGAAGTTTGCCACTGAGTTTGAGAAGGCAATACACCCATATATGTGCACATACAGGTGAAGTAAATGATAAATACATAGTAAAAATGATAAATACTGAGATATATATTATGAAAAAGAGTAGTTGGAAAATAGAAAGTGCCAAATTGGCTGCAGGCTTCCAAGAAGTCTGATGGGAATGAGATTCAAAGTGGGATTTGAAGAATGGACAGGTAGATAGGGTGGGGAGACCATTTCAAGCAGAAGCAAGAGCCTCAGATTATATGGGAATCAGAATTTTAAAAATTATACTACTTGAAACCTGTTGTTCCATTAGATTATATTTTGGAAATTAGAAATCTTAGGTTTCAAGCAATTCATCCCATAGTATCCCAACATCTGCAGTGTATTTTAATGATACTGTTGGATATTAGAGTACCTACTTCATTGCTAAGACACTTATATACCTTACTTTGAAATCTTGATTCCTAAGATTTTCATAGCTCCTGTCATCACTTGTAGCTAAACTAGGGTTGTTGGCAGTAGATCCTTATATTTAACAAAGATGAATGACATTATAATGAAAAATTAAAAAGAGCTGGGATTTCAGTGTTTCTGTTAAGCATTATAGAATTGTTTGCATATCAATGTGTATTAATTTCTAAAAAGAAAACTGGTGGTCTAACCAACTTCCTTTACCTAAATGATGATTGTTGTTTTTGATACTCTAACTTTGCAGAAAATATGAAATGTGAATGACCGATTTTCATATTTTAGATGTATCCTCATGGAGAAATAGGTTGGTCTTTGAAATCTTAATTTGGTATTCAGTGGATTTTGTCTTGTTTGGTATTAAAGCAAAGGAATCTTTTTGTGGGGCAAATAGAGCTATCCTGTTAGGTTTTCCCCCTTTGGTAAATCAGCCACAGATACTTGTAATTTATTTTTAAGATCCTTTTTGCTATATAATTTCAATTTTATCATTATTTTGGTAAACATCATTTTTACATATATTGATCAATACCTACTATATTCAAAACAGTGTAGTCAGCATGGATAAGTCAAAAAGAGGGGTGTGATATAGATCCTCAAGGATCTTTTCCTAAAGAAAGGAAAACATAGTCACAAAGAACTATAATAAAAACTACTTTACCGTAAATACTGTTAGCTCTGTAGAATTTCACATAATGGAGGGAGCATTTTGAGTGGATGATTTCATGGAGACAAGAGTATTTGACTAATGCACAAGACTTATAAATGAATATTAACATGGCAGTCAGCATGAGGTAGGAATCCTGAAACAACAGCTCTTCCAAATGCCAAAAATTTTATCTGTATAAACTGGGAAAAATTTTCCAATACTAGTAAATGGCTAATGTCTAAACATTTCCATAAATACTAATTTAAGTTAAATAGTTGTACTTTCATAAATAAATACTTTGCATATGGTGGGTAATTGCTGTTTTTATGTTTTTAGGCCTTGAATATTGTGGTTCCTTTCATGTTTAAATATGCTGTAGACAGCCTCAACCAGATGTCGGGAAACATGCTGAACCTGAGTGATGCCCCAAATACAGTTGCAACCATGGCAACGGCAGTTCTGATTGGCTGTATGTGTGATTCTTTAATCTGTCTACAGGTGTTGACTTTCTTCAAGGGAGTTTCATTATATTTGAGCATCGTATTTCACCACAAACACAACTTAGCATTTTGGATGTTTATCATTTTATGTGAAAGATTTTTTAAACGATATTTAGTCTTCTAAAATTCATTGTGTGATTTACTTTCCAAACACTTCATAACAAGTCTCATTTTTCAAGTTCTAGAAAATAGTAACATTAAACAAAACATTAAATTCATAGCAATCACTTCTAATAGTTAAAACCCTTATATCTTATTCTTACACCTTTTCAGTGAAGCTACTTTCTTGCTGTCTTTGTTAGCTGTTAAGTAGGAAATAGCTAAATAACAATATATGTACATTAATGCTTTGTTAAATTATATCCAGTAGCCATGATACAGATCTACAATTTGTAGTGAACAGAATGTGATACTTTATGTTCCCTTGCATTAGAATGGTCTCTGTCAGACTCAGAGACTTGAGTGTGGACATGCTTTTGTCAAGGCATCAGGTTTTTCAGGATCTAAATTTTACCATTTTTCATTTGGGGAAACTGAGTTGAATCTAAAAACCTCCACAGATACTGTACATTTATCCACAATACAGGCTATATGGGCTGCTATTTATTAAAAGCATTTTATTGGAAAAAGCAACACCCCCTAATTATAGGGGAAAACAACACCAAAAGAGACCCACAGTTTGTGGAAAGATTGGTTTCTCCTAGGCTGTGTGCTTTCTAGATTTATTTTAGTGTTAATGTTCTGTGATATATTCATTCATTATACATTTTCTGAATCCTACTGTTTTTACATTCCTGATTCCAATGCTTTTATAACCCATTTTTTCTTTTGAATATATTGTTAGATGGTGTATCAAGAGCTGGAGCTGCCTTTTTTAATGAAGTTCGAAATGCAGTATTTGGCAAGGTAGCCCAAAATTCTATCCGAAGAATAGCCAAAAATGTCTTTCTCCATCTTCACAACCTGGATCTGGCTTTCCACTTGAGCAGACAGACGGGAGCTTTATCGAAGGCTATTGACAGAGGGACAAGGGGTATCAGTTTTGTCCTGAGTGCTTTAGTGTTTAATCTTCTTCCCATCATGTTTGAGGTGTCTCTTGTCAGTGGTGTTTTGGTAAGTAAAACATTTTTCATAACCAACTTTTATCATACATTTTCTTTAGTAGCTATTTAGTTCTGGAAGCTGTTGTGTTATTACATGCCCATGGTTCAGAAGCAAATTTTCATGGTGCCAGAAGGATTATGCAGTTCATTTAATTATTTTGCCACAGACTTCAAGGGACTGTCCAAAGTCTTTATCATGTCGTTACTATAAAAGCTGTTGCATTTTAAACATAGATCATTTAACTAGTGCTTGTAATTTTTTTATGTGTTAGCAAGATTTTTATGTGTAACATTGGACTGGCATGCTCAGATTATATAGGTTGCTATTCATTTACAATATTTTAAGCAGTTTCATATTTCATAATTAAAATGTTCATATATATTTTTATTCCCCTTAAGGCTTCTGCACTATTTTTATTGTCGGCATTTGACAGTTGTATCAGTGTGCAGTTTGATTTTCTTTCCTTTCTTACCAAAGTGGATTTTCTAAGATATTTGATTTCTCACCCAATTTTTTATTTATACATTTCCTACAAAATATTTATTAAAATCTTTTGACTGAGATTCGCTGTTGTATGGCAAGAACAGTGAATGTTTCTCATTTCTTCTTTTGCTTTTTCCAGTATTACAAATGCGGTGCCCAGTTTGCATTGGTGACCCTTGGGACACTTGGTGCATATACTGCATTTACAGTGGCTGTCACACGGTGGAGGTAAGGTATTACCCAGAAGCCAGTCAAGGTTCAGAAATTCATTATGCTTTTATAGCAAATGTTTCATGCCTATGCAAATCTTTGTCTTACAGAACTAGATTTAGAATAGAAATGAACAAAGCGGATAATGATGCAGGTAATGCTGCCATCGATTCGCTGCTAAATTATGAAACTGTGAAGGTAATATGTTTAATTGTATTTTCACACTGCACTAAAATTTGTTCTGTCATTGAATGAGCGCTGTAAGTTAGCGCTTTAGATTAAGATAGAACTTCTAGGTGAATGCAATAATAGTACTTTATTGCTTTTCTTTTGTTTAGAAATCGCCCTATTCACTTCAGTTTTGGGATAATCCCATCAGAATTTTACCTTTCAAATTAATTTATAGGTGATAAAAGTATGCTTAGCATATTTAGTGTTCAGGACGAACACTAAGCTAATCAAAATGATATGTAAATTCCTGGTTCTCTGTTCCTCAGTGGCTAGCATTGTGCCTTTCATTAATTCTTTCATTTAATTGTTCATTTTTGATATTACTGAATGTCTCTTACATGCAAAGCACTATGCTCAGTGCTGTGATGGAGAAGGGTGATAAAAAATGATTAATACTTAATCCTTGCCCTCCCAGAATTTGCTAATGTACTGGAGAGTTAAAATACGCAAGTGACTATACAAGAAGGTATAATGCAGTGCGGCAGTGAGAACTGTCAATTCAAAGTCTTGGAGAATTAGGAGAAGTCTTTTTGAAGGAAGTGAAATTGACAGGTTTTTTTAGCTCTTGGTTTAAATTAATCATTCAGTAAATGTTTGTGGGATGAATTTTATGGACTTTTCAAATACAGTTCATTGTGGAAAGCTGCAGGACTGCCATAGTCCAATGTATTAAAAGTCAGTTTTAGAATGGAATATGCAATACAAAATCATCCGTACATGAAATTTGGTGAGAAGGTTACCTCTGTAATGCATAAGAGAATAAGTTTTATTTATGTAATAGCTATTTCTGTATATTTTATAGTATTTTAATAATGAAAACTATGAAGCGCAAAGATATGATGGATTTTTGAAGACATATGAGACTGCTTCCCTGAAAAGTACTTCTACTCTGGCTATGCTGAACTTTGGTCAAAATGCTATTTTCAGTGTTGGTTTAACGGCTATAATGGTGCTTGCCAGTCAGGGAATTGTGTCAGGTAATCAGATAAATTTTACTTAACCTTCATAAATAAAGATTAATGAGGGGCCACCTTGCTGGCGCAAGGGGTTAAATCTCAGTACCATGAAGCTGTCCATAGCCACTGTAGCATGAGTTTGATCCCCAGCCAGGGAGCTGATCCACATGGCATAGCAGACCTCTCCTGACTCGCCTGCTGCTCCCTTCAGCAGTGTACTTCAGTCATTCTGCTTCTTCTGCTCCCCTCTCTATCTCTGGTGAATCCTCTCACCTTCCCCCCCAACTCGGGCCTACACTCCAGGTCTTGTATGCATAAATAAATAAATCTTTTTAAAAAAGATTAATGAAAGGAATGCATATATGAGTCTTAATTATAAAGTCGGTGAGGTGCTTTAACATCCTTAGAGTACTTTCCTTTCTGTATCAGAACATATTTTCTTGATTGCATGGTAATATTTTTTTTTGCTTTCTTTAGTTTAATCTTACAAGTTTAGCACTGGCTGTCTCATTGATTGGGATTACTGTTTACACACACTAGTTTTTTCAGAAATGACTTTTTTTAGTATTTAATAGTTCTAATTTGTAGACCTAGAAAGCAATGCAATAATTTAATGTTCAGTCAAAGAACTAAAATGCAAGCAGTTTGTTTTTTGAATTATTAGTAATCTTTGTTCTGTTAGTTTTTCATTTGCAAAACATTTAAAAAGTAAATAATGTCTTTGCTGCTTTTCTGTAACTTTCCCGCTCAGTTAGAATTCATTCATTCACTGTGACCTGAATACATTTTATCATCATGATATCCATTGCTCCAATTTTTAATACATGTTCTTTTTTGTAAATTTCTGTTTTATATTACAGAGAAACTTGTTAGTGTCTTAGGAAGAAAGGAGAAATTTTTAGCCTTCTATGTTTCTGTCCTCAAACCACTTTCTTCTATATGTATACTCACATGTATGTGTAATGTATAGTGAGTTATGGGTGGACTTTTCCCATTGCACTTAACATGTATCAAATTCCTTATATTTCTAAATTGTGGATTAAGTTGTTTTGAAATTACAGTAGGTCTAATAGTTGCTGATTATGTACATTTTGACCTGTATTCCAGAGTAATAGATTATAAATTTCTCTATTAAATTGGAAAAGTTTATAACCTCTGAAATATCCTTTTTTTCCTTCTACCAACTTCATGTTAAGGTACCCTAACTGTTGGAGATCTAGTAATGGTGAATGGACTGCTGTTTCAGCTTTCATTACCTCTTAATTTTCTGGGAACTGTATATAGAGAAACTAGACAAGCACTCATAGACATGAACACCTTGTTTACTCTACTCCAAGTAGACACCCGAATTAAAGTAAGTAATCTACTTACTACCTTTCAAAAGCATTTGAGCCTCTCCCATTAATAGGATTGTTTTAGGGGAATGTTCTTAAAGTACCATGTCACCATATTCTTTTTTTGCAGGAATTGGGATTATCGTGTATTAAGAGATTGTGATAGCGTTTTCTTCTGTGTTTAGAAACCTTATGACATTGGCAAAGAACATTATACCTAAACCCGAAATTTTGTGAATTGATGATTTGTACTTGCACTTGATTTATTTCTACTACTATTTCTACTACTAGTAATATGCAATGTTAATCACCTCTCCTCACGTCCTCAACCTCCTTAATCTCCTGCTCACCTTCCATCTACCCCCCTCACCACAAATTGCCCAGAAATCATTTTTTTACTTTATTAGTGAAGTGTGGAAACAGTCAGATCTTTAGCAGCATGCTTGAAGGTAATCTAACTCCACTCAAAAACTTTCTCCTTCCCCATTATTTTCCTTTTTCTCTCTGTGAATTAGAAATTTTTCTGCATAGGTATACTGTATGTAAAGTGACTTTTCCCCTCTTCTCTGACAGGACAAAGTGATGGCATCGCCCCTTCAGATCACACCACAGACAGCTACAGTGGCCTTTGATAATGTGCATTTCGAATACATTGAGGGGCAGAAAGTCCTTAGTGGAGTATCTTTTGAAGTCCCTGCAGGAAAAAAAGTGGCCATTGTTGGAGGTAGTGGGTCAGGGTGGGTAATTCAGTTATTTATAAAATTCTCCATGATTGATTGTTGATTCCCAATGTGATTTTTTTCTTTATCATAATAAAATGATTATAGTGTTTTAAAACAGGGGTTCCCTGATGCCAGTAAGTGCTAAGTAACCTTTCCTTGTCTCCAATTTCAGAAAGAGCACAATAGTGAGGCTGTTATTTCGCTTTTATGAGCCTCAAAAGGGTAACATTTACCTTGCTGGTCAAAATATACAAGATGTGAGCCTAGAAAGCCTTCGGAAAGCAGTGGGAGTCGTACCTCAGGTATTTTATTTTTTTATTATTCTTTAGTTATTTTCTTTCTTTATATACCTATTTTTTAATTGAGCTAAAATTGGTTCACGTTATTTGTTTTAGAGGTATAAGAGCTCCCCCTTGAGGTGTTGTCACTATACCACACCATCACCAAAGCACCACAGTCCATCCCCATAGTCCATTGTGCTCCCTCCCCACTTTGTTCTCATCGCTCTTCCTTCCCCTCTCCCTCTAGTAGTTTCAGTTCTGTATTCAGCTGCTAGGGTTTGTTGTTAGTTTGGCTTCATCTGACCCTTTGGTTTCTCTATATTCCATATATAAGTGATACCATCCAGTATTTGCCTTTCGCTTTCTGACTTACTTAGCTCAACGTAATCCCCTCCAGCTCCATTCTTGTATGGCAAGAGTTTATCTTTTTTAAGATATACTGTGTATATCTTAATAATGTGTATATATACCACAAAAAGACAAAGCCTATTTGGAGGAATAGTTATTGGGTTGGTGGATCTTTTACATGAACAATTTGTGTCAAAGAAGTCAAAATACACTAATGTAGTAGGAAGTGTTAAGCCCCGTAGATCAAACCTGTTACCAAAAAGACAAAACAAATGTGAATGGAAAGTCTGCATGATAGATTTCTAAGCCTTAAAAAGATAGTGTAACATAGAAGAAATAGCAGAGACTGAAATCAAACAACTGGAATCTAAACTCAGCTCTAACCCTTCTAACTTCTTTGGTCTTGGGTCACAGTTTGATGATCTAAAATAATGAAACCATCATTCTTAATAGGAAAGATAATTATCATGGATTAGATGTAATATGTTTAAAGCACCAAGCATAGTGTCCATCAATCACATAATTGTTTAGTAAATGAAAACTACCATAATTTTGAACAGTTTGACATAGTAAATTTATAGAAATTACAAAGTAGTTTAACTGCCAACTTCAAGTTTATATGCTTTTCAGTACCAAGCACAGTGCCTGACCAATAGTAAATACTTAACAAGCATTTCCTGAAATGACTTTAAAGGGAAAAATTCATAGGAAGGTCTGAGAAGACAGGAAAGAGATAATCTTATAGGGTGTTAGTTTTTCTTATGTTGAAAGCCAATAGAGAAGCCCAGGAATTAGTTATAGCTAGTACATATTATAAACCTGGTTCCTAGAATCACAGTCCAATCTCTGGTAGGAATCAGACAGGGATATGTAGCTTGTAAAAGTCCCCAAGTGATCTAACACTTGACATCCTGCCCTGTTCTCCCTTTCATTGAGAATCCCAAATTGATTGTTACTGTTCATAAATTACCTAGGGAGATTATTGAAATTTCAGCTCTCTTTCACATATACCTTAGCTCTTAGGGCAGTGTAGGGGCCAGAAAGCTGCATTTTTTAAATATGCTTCCTAGGCAGTTCCTATATAAATGACTTGTAGACTATGGATCTAAACCATGCTGAATTCTGGGTTTTGTTCACTTAGGGCTCTGTGTCCTCATCCATGAAACTACATCCCTGCCATTCTCCTGGGGCTATGTAACAATTGTCCCTGTTATTTTGAAAAATAAAACCTTTTTTTTCACTAAGGAAAAATAAATGAATGATGCTCATCTTCATTGAAGGTTTTAGCAATGTAAAGTAAACCAACAAAAGTATACCAATTTTCACTTATCAGATTGTAAGAATTTTGAAATTTATGATGTCCAGTTAGGGCAGGTCATAGAACATGACCAGTCTGTTGTTTTAATGCGAATGTCTATAGCTTTCCTGGTGAGTAAATTGGTAATAAACATCAAGAGCCTGAAAAATATCCCCACATAATAATTCTGCCTCTAGAAATTTTTAGTAAGGTAATAAGCAGATGTAAACCATTTTTTATTCTGCAAAGATGTTCATTACAGCATTTTTAAAAGTAGAAGTTGAAAACAGTATAAATGTCCAACAGTAAGTAGATGATTAAACAATCATCATAGCATCAAATGTGTTCCAGCCATTTATAAATGTCACATTTGTAAAGAATATTGAGTGCCACAAAAAAAATTAAGATACAGTTTGTTGAAAAAGAGGATAGCAAATAAAATATATGCCAATTTTATATTAAATGAATGTAAATATATACATGTAAGTATACACGTTAAGTAGAGAAAAAAAGGAAAAAATACACCAAAATGTTAATAGTAGTTGTTGGTGGATGTTGGGATTCTGGATTATTTATTTTTAATTTTACCTTATTTTTTGTATTTTTCAAAGTTCCTAGTTAGTATTTGCTTAACTTTTGTTTCTGAATACAGAGTATTTGAAAATAAATATTTTCTCTTTATAGAACTTTAAACTCATTGGGTTGATTACCATCTCAATGCAAGAAAATTTTATGTTAATGATAGGTATCTAAATGATTAAAATAGTATTTGAAATAATATATGAAACTGTGGGACTGATTGTGATGTTAATAAAGATATTAATGAATAACCTGATAAATGGGAACTAATATAGTCATTTTATTTAATATTACTATTACTTTTCAACCATTTGGAGACTAAAACAAAGGTGGAAGATGGATGCTTAATTTAAGTAAATTAGCTTTAGTGTGCCATGTCACAGTAAGTTGGATTACCAATGAATGCTTGCAGTGAATTTTCTCAAAAAAAAAAAACTATTGTACTTAAATTTTATGTTTATGGTATTTCAAATTCAATTTAAAACCATTTGAGAAACATATTTGGTCTCATTAGTAATTAGGGAAATGCTATTTTTTAAGATTTTTAATGATGTATCATTATTTTACATCCTTACTTTTTTACAATATAGGATTTCTCCCCTCAGGTGAGGTCTCCATAGTTTTCCCACCATCAAAGCAACAGTACTCCTCTACCATATTTTATTGTGCTCTCCCCCTACAGTGTCTTTTTTCTTTCCCCTTCACCTCCTCCTAAATGTTTCATATTTACGGTCAGTTTTCAAGGGTTGGTTTTAAAGTTTGTATTTGTCTGATCCTTTAAACCAAAGGATTCTGTATTCTACATATACATGAAACCATCTGGTATTTATCTTTCTCCTGGCTCACTTCACTTAGGTTAATCCCTTCCAGTTCCATCCGTGTTGCTGCAAATGACATGAGTTTATATTTTTTGATCACTGAATAGTATTCCATTGCCTATACACCACATCTTCTTGATCCACTCATCCGTACTGGAGCATTTAGGTTGTTTCCATATGTTGGCTATTGTAAATAGTGCTGTAAGTTTCCTTTAGAATTAGTGTTTTGTGTTCTTTGGGTAGATACATAGGAGTGGAAATACTGGGTCCTATGGTTGATTTTTTTTTTTTTTTTAGTCTTTTGAGGAACTTCCACACTTCTTTCCATAAGGGCTGCACCAGTCTACATTCCCACCAATGCTGTAAGAAGTTTCTTTTTCTCCACACCCGTCCCAGCACTTGTTTCCGGTTTTTGTAATATGGGCCATTCTCACAGGTGTAGGGTGGTATCTCATTGTGGTTTTAATTTGCATTTCCCTGATGATAAGTGATGATGAACATTTTTTCATGTTTGTTGGCCATCTGCATGTCTTTGAAGAATTGCCTTTTTAGTTCTTCTGCCCTTTTTTTGATTGGGTGGTTTGCTTCTTGTTGAGTTGTGTGAGCTCTTTGTAGATCTTTGATATCGGTCCCTTGTCAATGTATGGCATGCAAATATTTTCTCCTATTCAGTGGGGTGTCTCTATATTTTGGTTACTGTCTTTTTTTGCTATACAGAAGTTTTCTAGTGTGATGTAGTTCCAGTTGTGAAACACTTTCAGTGTTTTCCTTGCTGCTGGAGATGAGTCCTCAAAGATGTTTCTAAAGTTTGTCATTGAGTTTTTGCCTATGTTTTCTTCTGAGTATTTATGGATTCAGATCTTACATCCAAGTCTTTTATCCATTTTGAGTTGATTTTTGTGTATGGTGTGAGATAGTGGTCTAGTTTCATTCTTTTGTATTTGGCAGTCCAGTTTTCCCAGCACCATTCATTGAAGAGACTTCCCTTGTTCCAGTGTATTTACTTAGTGCCTTTGTTGTAAATTAGTTGTCCATAAATGTGTGGTTTTATTTGTGGGTTTTCGATTCCATTCTTTTGGTCTGTGTTTCTGTTTTTGTTCTAGTACCATGCAGTTTTAATTATGATGGCCTTATAGTATAGTTTCAAGATAAAGTGAGATACATCCATTTTTTCCCCTTTTAAGTCAGGAGAGCTTTGGCTGTTTGGGGTTTTTTGTGGTTCCATATGAATTTCAGCAATCTTTGTTCTGTTTCTTTGAAGAATGCCAGAGAATGCTAATTTAAACAAAAGGTATTTTATCCCTAAAAGTGGCAACTACTAATTTTTAATATCCAAAGTTGCTGAGTATATGAGGAACTGGTACCATCATGCACATTGGTTGGAATGTATACTGTTGGAGCATTTTTAGACTAGATTTGGGCAATATTATAAAAGGATAAATGTAAGCTTACCTTTTAACTGCTCACAGTCTCCTAGGAATCAATCCTTACAGAAATATATGGGTGCACAAACTCATATATATGCAATGATAATTTATTTCAACGTTGTTTGTAGTAGCAAAAATTTGGAAACCATATTAAGGTCCATCAATGGGGGAAATGGATAAATTATGGTATATATCTTTAGTGCCATATAATTGTTAAAAAGAATGAGGTATGGTTGTGTTACTAACATGAATAATCTCTAGGATATTGTAAAACAATTTGTAAAATATGTAATAGTATGACCCCACTTGTGTTGAAAAAAATATCATTTTAGGCATGTAAGTGAATTGAAATAACATGTCTGATGCTACACGGCTAATTGTTCATGGTAATTAGATCTAGCAAGGAAAATGGGATTGCAAGGATGAGGAAGTGCTAAAAGAGGTTATCACATTTTATTTTTCATTCCTTTATGTTTTTACTTTGTTTAAATTTTTTATAATGAGCATGTATACACATATATGTATATCTGTGTAAATCTGCTCCAGGATGCCGTCCTCTTCCATAATACCATTTACTACAACCTCTTATATGGAAACATCAACGCTTCACCTGAGGAGGTGTATAATGTGGCAAAATTAGCTGGACTCCATGATGCAATTCTTCGAATGCCACATGGATATGATACCCAAGTAGGGGAACGAGGACTCAAGCTTTCAGGTAATCAAATAGTTTAGACCTACTACCCACTGGTATACTCCTTTCAAACTTTATTTTATCAGAGCCATTTTCTGTAAATGTAATAATAGAGTAAAAATTTAGTCCTCATCCAGTCACGTTTGATGAGGTCATCAGTCTCATCAGTCTCCTTCCTATCCCTCTCTATAAACAGTCCAACATACTAGAAGTAACTGTTCAAGTCATGTACGTCTTTTTTATTCATTTGTAAGCACTTAGTAAGTGATTAATAGGAAGCTATTAATATGTATTCAATCAGTGTTAACTTGATAACCATAGTTTTCATATCAAAGGAAAACCAAGATCATTACTCACCTGGGGAAGTAGTAACAGGAGGGAAAGTATTTTAGTGGTAAATAATATATATCATTATAATTTCCTAGATTACAGGATATCTTCATTACATTAGACTACCTTATACTTAATATATTTAACTGCTTTATTTTCCTTACAGCTAAAACTTTATTTTTAGACTGTACTGTTTCAGTGGTCAAGTAAATTTGGTGGTTTGTACATTTCTATTTAAGTGTTTAATTACAAGATTTCTAGGTAAAACAAAACAAATAGATACCCTACTGATTGGGAAAAAAATTTTGCTCACAATACAACCAATAAGGAACTGACCACAAATATCTATAAAGAGCTCACATGACTCAACAAAAACAACATCAACAATCTAGTCAAAAAATGGGCAGAAGAGCTAAAAAGACACTTCTCCAAAGAGAAAATGCAAATGGCCAACAGGTATATAAAAAAATGTTCATCATTACTTATAATCAGGGAAATGCAAATCAAAACCACAATGAGATACCACTTCACACCAGTGAGAATGACACACATTAAAAAAAAGGCAACAACAAATGTTGGCGAGGATGTGGAGAAAAAGGAACTCTCCTCCACTGCTGGTGGGAATACAAACTGTTCCAACCACTGTATGGTGGTTCCTCAAACTGCTCAAAATGGAGCTTCTATACAACCCAGTAATACCACTTCTGGGAATCTACGCAAAAGACACAAAAACACTAATCTGAAAGGATACATGCACCCGCATGTTTATTGCAGCACTGTTTACAATAGCTAAGGTATGGAAACAACCCAGATGCCCAAAAATAGATGACTGGATCAAGAAGATGTGGTGCATATACACAATGGAATACTATTCAGCATTCAAAAAAGACAAATACATGCAATTCGCAGCAACATGGATGGACCTAGAGGGGATCATGATCAGTGAAATAAGCCAGAAAGAAAGAGAAAATTATCGAATGGTTTCACTTATAACAGGAATATAGGGGAGCCAAATAAGAAAGCGACATTCAGCAGGGTAGGAGGGGAGGGGGAGGGTTCAAGAGGGTGGAGGAGGGGAGCACGGAGGACTATGGTGATGGCTCCACGGGTGAACAGGTGGTGGGTAACTTATGGGGAACACACAATAATGTAAAAGATATGAATAACAAAAATAAATATCTATCAAAAAAATTAATCCAAAAGGATACATGCACCCCTACATTTATTGCAGCACTTTTTACATAGCTAAGATATGGAAACAACCCAGATGCCCAAAAATAGATGATTAGATCAAGAAGACGTACATATACACAATGGAATACTATTCAGCAATTAAAAAAGTTAAACACATGCAATTCACAGCAACATGGATGGCGCTAAAAGGGATGAAGCTCAGCAAAATAAACCAGATAGAAAGAGAAAAATATCGAATGGTTTCACTTATAGCAGGAATATAGAGAAACCAAATAAGAGAGAAACATTTAGCGAGGGAGGGAGAGTATAAGAACTCAAAACGGGAGAAAAGATCACTGGTGAATCGGTGGTGGGTAACCTAAGGGGAATACACAATAATGTAAAAGATATGAATAATAATAAAAGAAACAAGATTGGTAGGTTTACAATGAATTATCCTAAAATGACTTTTGAATTTTTTAGAGAATCCATAAAAGTGTTTCTTTGCCTTAATTTTTTGTATTCTAAAAGTCTGATGATATCTAATGCCTGAAATAATCAGTGGAACTCATACAAACATACAACATTCATCCCATTTATTCTTCATTATAGTTTAGTTTGAGTGGAAATGTATAGATTAAGGATAGGGGCAAGACAAAAAGAGAGTAAAGAATACGTAAATTATCATGACTCCACATTCCTCTCCATTATAAACTGGCTTCATTTATAACATTGATTATGTACATACTGTTTGCAGTATGCTACTATGCTTAATGATCTGATAGTTAAAATTTAAAAAGATCACGCTTAAGAAGAACTGTTTTCAAGGAATTTGTACTCTATTAGAAAATTCTGATAAGTTTTAGAAAATGCTAAGCAGATTATTTTCGGGTAAAGTTTTTAATAGTAGTTATTTGGTTATTACTTGGTAGCATAAGATGCCCAAATTATTTCAGTCCACATTTATATATTACTATCACTTTTAATAGGTTAGTTTCCAATTACTAACCTGCCCCCCAAATAATGTGTCCATTTGATTAATTCTAGAGCTCCCCACATAACGTAGACTATCCTCTCAGTGTGACTGCCTCACACAACTGTGCCACGTACTTTTTTTCCTTCCTCTCCGCATGCCTTTGGGGGTGGAAATGGCTGAAGAAATTTTATTCTTATCTCCTTATAACCAAACCTCTTAAAATGAGTAATGTATTATTTAGCACCTGAGCTAATAATTATGTTAGAGAGCAAATAAATCTTCAGGTTCCAAAATTCTATTAAATACAGTTAAAACTGGGTTGGTTTTCACTTGAAAATTCAGAGGTATGTCAAAACTAATCCTTACTCTAAGTACCTACTTCTGTTAGGAGCTTTCTGCTGCTCAGTTGCTACTTGGGTAAGCAGATAACTCTGGTATGATGCCTGGCATCATTGCAGAATTTTGATATTATGAAATAGGGAAGAATATACATAGTATCACCCTAAACTTCCTACTATTAGACATAAGGAGCACCCTTTATTTTTTAAATGTAGTCATGCAGAACAAATAAAAATAAAATAATACTTGGTATACCATATAATTGACAGGAGCAGCTTACTTCCTGAAGAGGTTACCGAAGCTGAAAAATCTAAGTTTTTTCAGACATTTATAAATTAATGGATAATAGACAAGAAAAGACCAAAAGGGGCCATCTCCTATACTCTCAACTATAATTTTATGTAAGATTGATAACTTTAGGCCTACCAGAGTCCCATTATTTTTACTGTAATATATTTAGCAATAAATATGGGATTGCATATTATAATAGGAATAACACTGGATTGGGAGTCAATCAGGTCTATTCCAAATACCGCTGGAACTTACTCTGCAACTTTGAGCAAATCACTTAACCTTTCTGGACCTCTGTTTTCTTTCAATTTTAAAATGTCACTGTTTGAGACCTATGGCAAATAACCAAGATGAAATAAAAGGTATCAAATATATACCCTTAACTTGGAAAAATGCTGTTAAAATAATAGCTTATGTCAAAAAAATCCTTGAAAACGGTACTTTTTATGTTGAGATAAATTTAGTTATTCATGATTTCATGAATTTGTATCTTGAAGTTTTGGGGTTTTGTATACTAATTTTTTTTTGCTTTGTTGACTCCCTAATACTGAAATTTTTCTAGGATTGCTCTTTACTGGGAAGTACCTATAAGAAAAAGTGACATGTGTAATGAGCATATTTCTGGGAAGAGGAATACTTATAAAATCAAAGTTCTTACCTCCCCACCTTATTTTTTTTTCTTCCGTCAAGTCAAAATCAGAATTATATTTATGTTTCAGGAAGTATAGTTTGACAAAAGATATCATATGTGAACTTAGATTCTAACAGCTTAGTAAATTCAACAATGATCAGTAGAAGAGGTAAACGTTGATGGTTGATGGAAATGGCAGAAGCATAAAATATGTCTTTATGCTACACTTCCTTAAGCTAAAATTTTTCTTACCAGGAGGAGAAAAGCAAAGAGTAGCAATCGCAAGAGCCATTCTGAAGGATCCCCCAGTCATTCTCTATGATGAAGCCACTTCATCATTAGATTCAATTACTGAAGAGGTAAATACTGATGAAAATTCTTCAATTCTCAGTGCTTAACTTTTCTCTTCGTAAGTTTCTATAAATTGACTACATTCTTTTATATTCTGAATGAACTTCAATAGGAGGTGCTATAAAGCAAAATACCTAGCCTTCTCTCCCCTCCACCCCCATATAGCAAGTGCCAGGCTGCTTTGACCTAGCTATCACATTAAGTCCGTTTGCAGGCGCATCTCCTTTTGGAACCATTTGACACCTTATGCTTTTGGTGTATTACCCTTGTATCTTGCAAAACTGACAGACTCACATAATCTGCTGACAGAGGAAAAGGCTTTAGTCTTTCTGCCATTGCCACTTAACACTCATTAAAACAGGTCATGTGAATGATTGTGACCCACTATATACCAGAAGGCCTTTCAGTTATCATGGAGCAACTCACTGAGGTGCAAGTCAAGCAATGCAGTCTGTGGCCTGGTATTAATTTATATTCATTTCATAGGAAATACTGTGAAACACCAAGATATTGTGACACTTGGCAACTACACTGGACTACACAACAACATTTTTAAATTAAATACAAGTCTCAACAGCACTGATAATTTCCTGAGCCAATCTCCTTAATCTAAAACTGAAGATAGGCAGATGTTATTTGTCACTTACCTCCATTCTCCTACATTTTACTTGAATATATGGTAAAAAAAAAAAAACTATTGTTAAGAGTGCCTCCCTGGTGGCACTCCCTGGTTAAGTCTCAGAACTATGAAACTGTCGGCAGCCACTGTAGTACAAGTTCGATCCCTGGCCAGGGAGCTGACCCACATGGCACAGCAGACCTCTCCTGTCTCGCCCACTGCTCCCTTCAGCAGTGTATTTCAGTAGATCTGCCTGTTCTGCTCCCCACTCTGTCTCTGGTGAATCCTCTCACCACCCCCACACCTGTGGCCTACACCCCAGCTCTTGTATGCATAAATAATTAAATCTTAAAAAAAACTATTGTTGAAAGATAGACCAAATTTCAGCTTTAGGCCATTTGTGACATGATATTTGTGTATGGACTTAAGTTTCAGGACACATTTTTTTATTTTAAGACAGGTTAATTTCTAAGTGAACTATTTAACATGAAGGATTGCTATATTTAAAGGAAATCTTATGCAGCACCTGATCCCATTCAAAGGAGGAACCTGCTTATATAAGCACTTTATACCAAAAACTGTGTGTTCCACATTTAACACAAATTAAAAGTCCTACTAGCAGTCATTGTTTGAGTCATATAATTGTATTAGCTCACAGAGCTAGCAGAGAACTGCTCAGATTTTTTTTTTTTGCATAAAAGAATTGGGGTGTAGGCCAGAGGTACAGGAGATGAGAGGATTCACCAGAGACAGTGGGGAAGCAGAACAGGAGGATTTTCTGAAATACACTGCTAAAGGAAGCAGCAGGCGAGACGGTCTGCTGTGCCTTATGTGGGTTAACTACCTAGCCAGGGATTGAACTCAGGCCATAGTGGTGATAGCACTGACACTTAACCCCTAGGCCACCAGGGAGGCCCAGATTTGGTCAATTTTAATGGACCGTTTTTACAGGTCCACAGCATTCAATATAATCTCAGAATTTCCGTTCAAGAGAATACGAAGAAAAGTTCCACAAACATTTACAGTTTTTCTTAGAATTGGCCCTGCATTTGATTTCCAGTCTGCCTAATAAAATGTGATGTCTTTTCCTGGTAACCATCACTCTTTGTAATTTTATTTCTTTAATAAATGCAATGTTTAGAAATATTTTTAAAAACTTTTAGGTATATTTATCCCACCCCCGCCAACACACACACACACACACACACACACACACACACACACACACACACACACACACCATTATTTCCATCTGTATAGCTGTACTTATTCTCAAGTTTTCACGTATAGCTTAATATATATACAGCTCTCTTCACTGATTGATCTTTGTTCTTCACATAAATAAATGACCTTTGAAAAACATAGAAAAAATACATCATGACTTTTTCAGCAACCCAATAGCTGGCTCTGCTCATATCATCGGAGTCATCATTATTTATTTGTTTTTAAGTATAGAAAATATTCATAACCTCCTTCCAAACTTTTTAAGTTAAAGTAATGTTCCATATTTTAAAGGTAACTTTTTCCATGATAATACGGTTATGTTTGCCTTCGCTGTTTGATTGATTTTTTTCTTTTTTAGTAATTTATGAGATTAGGTCAAGTTTTTGATAGTGCTATAAAGTTTACATAATGTATAATTAATTGGAATTTTACATGTTCTTTTAGGAAATGTATAATTATTTTGATTTACATTTACCTAATGGATAGATCTTATGTTCCCTCCTACTCTTTTTGTTGTCAAACTTACAGACTATTCTTAGTTCCATGAGGGATGCAGTCAAACACAGAACTTCTATTTTCATTGCACACAGATTGTCAACAGTGGTTGATGCAGATGAAATCATTGTCTTGGCCCAGGTAAGATATTTATGTTTAAAGTTTAGTAACTGAAGATCATTGGAAATTATTATAAACACAACTTAAGTAGTTTTTCTAAATAAATGTAGTAAACTTATATTCTTAGAATGAGATTGAATCCTGGTAGGATTCCATTTTTACCCCCTTTTAATGGGAAATAATATGTGTGACTTCCAAAAAGGAATAAACTGTATTAACTCTATAAAGTTTTAATAGCAAAATTATATCAGGAAAGCATTAAATCATCGTATGATAGAAGTAAGTTTTAAAGGGTATGTATGTAAATTTTTTCTGTATTCATTTTTGCTCTGTAGAGAATCTTTGATCAGTTTCTACTGTATTTTATATTTTCATTTTTCAATATCTTGATGTTTAGAAGAAAATTACCAGAAAATAAAGTGGTCATTTTCAACTATAACCATTTTATCTTTTTCCTTATGGGGAAGATAAAGAAAGGGATAGCCTGCTTAATTTCTTCTGAGGGAATTGCTATCTAAATGTTCTAAACAAATCAGAGTACTACTATTATGATTGATAGAGTTGAAAATTGTAGTAGTTTTCCTTTTCTCCTTTTTGTAAGGATATGTTCTCCATATCTACTAGGAGTTGATTATGTCTAACATTGTTGCATTTTACCTCACATTCAGCCTTTTTGATGATTTTTCACTTCTAATAAACAAACTTATATTTATTTGAAATTATTTTTATTTATTTTGAAAGCCTTAGTACTGGGAGTTAAGATAAAAGACACCTGTACTTACTATAGATAGAGTTTTTGAGGGAATTTTTCATGCTGCTAAAATTCTTATAGGGTGTTCAATTCTGTGGTGTTTATGTTATGTCCTTTATAAGTTACATGTGCACTTGAGACCCTAGGTCTTTTTGTTGGTTTGTCCATAAATGCTTATATTCATTAAAATAAACCAATTGTTTCTTCAGTATGATTATACTAGAATATCTTAAATGGGAAATTTTATAAATAAACCTTACTATCTCCTTGATATTCAAGAATATGAAATAAAATCTGTTGTTTCATGCTTTTCATTAAACTTTACAATTGTATTCAGTCATGTAGATGGAGCTTTTTTTTTTTTTACAAACATAAAATGTTAAAGTACTTTAGCAGGCCTGTGCTTACCTGCCTCATGCCATGAGGTTCAGTAGCTAAGCAGTCATATTCCAACATTGGCACTTGGGTTTTAGATTATAATTAGAAATAATTTATTAATGATCACAGCACCTCTGTGTAAAATTTCCTTATGCTTATAATTTGATGGTTCTATAATTGCTTGATTATAAAAATCAGAGATTTTAATTTTCTAGTTAAACCAATGTAACCTTATGTGTTCTGTCAGTAGTCTCATAATAATATTAAGTCTACCTAAGAAATAGTGTTCTCAAGGTCCTTCCTCAACCCTTGAGGCCTGTTGATTATCCCTTTCCAACCTTAACAAAAAGCTGGGGGCTTATTTATCAGAAAATCAGTAATTCAACCCCTTGAGTCAGAAACACAAGGAAGATAGATACTCAGCGCTTTAACTAAGAGGAGAAAGATTAACTTGAGATTTCAAGAGACTGAAGGATAAGACCACACGTCTTCTTGCCAACCAATTGTTTATTTCTTCTACCACTACTCCTTCCCTCATAAGTAGATAATTGGAAAATTTCAAAAGTGAAAAAAAAGACATTCATGTTTGGGGACCCAACAAAATGGCCAGGTACCCAGTTGTTCATCCTGCAGTGAAAAAGTTGAGAAGCCTATTCTCAAGCACACAGAGCTGGTCAGCTTTTCAGTTCTTCATTCTTAAATGTCAGTGGGCAATAAAGAAAGACCTCCAAAACAAGCAGAAAAAAGGAACTCAGTAGAAAATGTGAAAAATGCCAAGAATATAAGAAAACTCTAAATACATAATTAGAATCACCCAGAAATATAGCATTCTAAAGTAAGGATAGATGCTGTTAGAAAAAAAGGAGACTTATATGGCATGAGTTCCAGGATATGATCTTAAATGAATAAAAAAGTAAGATGCAAAAGAATATCTAATATGCTACCTTTTGCAAGGAGGATAGGGGGACAAGAATACATATATATATATATACACACACACATACATATATACTTACTTATATATACTTATATACTTATAAGTATACTTATACTTATGTATATATATATACTTCTGCAAAAAGAAACTCATAGAGGCTAAAGTAGAAACTAAAGAAACTGGCTACTGATAGGACTGGCTATGATAGGGTAGATGGAGATGGAAGAGGTAGAAGAGAGAGTGGAGGGAATGAGACTCCTGATCATGCTTTCTTATGTTTTATTTTTTACTTTGAACAATGCAAATGTTCTTATATATGCAAATAATTTAAAATCGGTAAGGATTGAGAAAAAACAAAAATTGAATACAGAATGAATCTATAAATTACATGATAAATTAATAGCATAACCACACCAGAATAAAAATATAATTAAGTGAATTTTACTCTGATTACAGTGTGATATATTAAGAACAAAAATAACTCAACAAAAATTAAACTTAAGAAGTTGTTAGTAGCAGTACTGGGATAGCCATTTTGAAACTATTTTGTATATGTTCTATCACCAAGTAAATACACTAGTATTGTTGGAAAATAGGTCTTTCTTGGGTAAAGAAAGATTACAAATAAGGAATTGAAGAAGAGAAAGTATCTTGTGTGTTATATTGGAACAGAATTATCACTATGAATTCATGATAGAAAAAAAAGTTTCTGATTCTGTTCACTGAGTGCCAAATCTTCCATAATAGGAAATATATATACATATTTCTTAAATATGTATATATATTTATATATATACACACACACACACACAGACATACACACACACACACACACACACACAAATCATTGGAAAAGGAGGAGGCAAAAACTGTTCTTTTTGGTTTAAGCTTTGAAATATTATTACTGGGCTTTTAAACTATACATATGTGTTTTAATACAAATAAAAAAATTAATTTACACATTTTATTGCATCATAAATTTTTTTGTGATTATTTCATTGGTATTTTTACAAAATTAATTCTTTATAATAGTTTTTAATGAGATTTTTTGTTTAAGATTTTATTTGTATTTGACACAATAAAGAGAAAAGTTGAAAATGAGTAATTCATGGGGACTTTTGTGCCAGTGAAAAGGTCTACATATAACAAAATTGAGTACTGCATTCTTCAAGACCCAGAGCAGTTCAAATAAACAGTAGAGCACAATTATTCTTTCTTAGACTGCCCAGCCAGCAATCAAGGAGGATCCTTAAATTAAACACTCAGAAGTGGACACACACAAATTTCAGTTATCTTGCTCAAGGATATATTTTTAAAGGTCCTATCACCAGGAGTACTGGTAAAGGTGACAAATTCTCTTTGTCTCCTAGCATATTTAAAAGTAGATGTCAAGAGACATATTAATTATAGATCAGAGTTTAGAATCTTTACTAGATCTACCCAGTGTTAAATTTAATAGTCATTGTTAGCAAAAAAACAGCTACTAGAAGAAGTAAACTTTCCATGGAGAAATCTTTTTTATTTCAAAGTACACATAAGGATTTTGGTATATTATTTTTATTTTATTTAATTTTTTTAAAAGATTTATTTATTTATACATACAAGCTGGGGTACAGGCCAGAGGCGCGGGGTGGCGAGATGGTTCACCAGAGACAGAGTGGGGAGCAGAACAGGCAGATCAGAAACACACTGCTGAGGGGAGCAGCGGGTGAGGCAGGAGAGGTCTGCCGCACCATGTGGGAATCTCCCCAGCTGGGCATCGAACTCGCATCGTGCGCTGTCGACAGCTTCACAGCGCAGCGCTCAACCGCTGCACCACCAGGGAGGCCCGGTATATTATTTTTAAATCCTTTAGATCCTTGTATAAATAACAGTGCTTTTGATTTAAATGCTTATGATTACAGAAAATAACACCTTTAAAAATATTTTGCCTTTCTTTTTTGCCCTTCAAAATGAAAAATAAAACATTAGAATTTGATACCCATTAAGTGAAATAGTTAAAAGTATATGGAATTTCATAACCTTTTGTTTGTCCATTGGAGTCATAGCTCAGCAGTGAAGAAAGCATTCCTACCTCAATTTTTCCCACCTATACTATTGACTAGCAATCGGGACAGCTATTTTAATCAGCTCAAATCCTTCAGAATCCTTAGATATAGTATTCTGTATTTTCAGTTATTGTGCTAGTTAATATGACCTTTCTCTCTGTTTCTGTTTTTCCTTTCTTAGGGTAGAGTAGCTGAACGTGGTACCCACCATGGTTTGCTTGCGAACCCTAGCAGTATCTATTCAGAGATGTGGCATACACAGAGCAGCCGTGTGCAGAACCATAACCCCAAATGGGATGCAAAGAAAGAAAATATGTCCAAAGAGGAGGAAAGGAAGAAACTGCAAGAAGAAATTGTCAACAGTGTTAAAGGCTGTGGAAATTGTTCCTGCTAAGGCACATGAGACATTTTCTTTTCTTTTTCTTGACCATACATTTGCACTGAAGCGGAATTGTTCTATTAAAAAAATCATACATTCTCATTTTCTATAATCCTTTTAGATAAGATTTATTTGAAAGGGGATTTGAGTTTTACGTCTTTACAGTCGATTTAATGTAGTATCTATATTTATCCTCATATTGTTTTCTTCTTACATCCTTAGATGTGTTCAAAGCATAATTTTTGTCACTGACTTCACCCCATTTCATTTCTGAGGCTATTAGATATCCACAACCAAATGAATCAAATTGGTTTCCAAATTTTTATAGTTTTTAAATCTTCCTCAATGCTGCCAATCTAGATGGAAAGTGTTTCTAATTTTTTTTTAAAAAAACAAGAGATTGTAGATTCATTGGTTCTCTTCCCCCTCCCTCACTAAAATACTTCCATGATATGAAAATGAATTTATAAGCACATTAAAAATTAGAACTTGCCAGAAATAGACATGCATAGTTCAAATGTCTTGATAGATATCTATAATTACATTTTTAAAAAGTACTTGTCACTATAAACCTTTTGGAGGAAAAACCTTAATTCTCATGTTGGTATGTAGAATAGTCATCATCATTAACCATTATTATAACTATCATCTAGTGATGGGAATTTTATTTTTCCACCAAAACTAGGTGTTGCTTCTGTCGTGGACCAAAATGCATTTCTTTTTAATTAACAACCATGTAATTTGAGAGTTGCCATACTGGGAGTAATCTAAAAAACCTAGGAAGTTGATGGTCTTCTCTATTTCCATCTCAAATGCACTGCTTTTGCTATTTGAAATTATACAAAGAACTAGGCGGGATATGTGCATGAGCATATATTTGTTTATGTGCACATGCTCACACGTGTATAGAGCAACATGCACCTACAAATTACTAAAGACTTCAGTACATAGGAAAAGATTAAGTATATATACTCTTCAAATGATCAAGACACCAGTCTGAACATTTCAGAATTACTTCATTATAAGGTCTTCCCTTTTCAGGAATTTAATGAGTTCCTCTAAGCTTGAACAATATAATCAAGTTTTACCTGCTAGAAATTATTAGTAAATGTTAGTATTTATTCATTTAGAAAACTCTCTTTCAATTTGAATTTTCTTTAATATAGTTTAGTGGTAATGATTTAGTTGGAAAAACTTCCGTATTTCATGGATGGCCAATAACTTAAATAATGAGATTTTATTTCTAAGAAAAGGAATTAAGGTATTTTATTAGTTTATGTTTTTAATGTGTTTTAAATGATAATTTGGTATGTGTGAGACTAATAGATTTTCTGTTTTGTATTGTTGTCATTGGTATATAGGTATCTGAACTTACCTAACTTGGTTGTCCAGTTTTGTTATATAAAAGCAATTTGATAAGTAGTTCAAAGCCAGTATTTCATACTTAGTCTTAGACTCAGGGTGATACAGGATCTTGCTTTTGAAATTGGAGTTAATACTGAGATATGTGATCAACTGCAAAATGGGTTATATGGACATTATTTATTCTGAAGCCATAGATTTTATTGCTCTTCTGGAGGGAAAAAGAGCACTTCCTTTGACTAAATCAGCTAGGAACAACTAAGAATGTGTTAGCCCAAATAGAAACTTTTTTCTGTTAATTTCTTCTATACATATCCAGTGATACTGATGGAAAAGATTTAGCTTACTTGCATAATCAAGCAGATAAAATTGAGGTAACCATTAGTAATATTCATTGGGAATATGAATAGTGGTATTCAAAGTATCACACAAAGTGATTCTGTGCTATAGAGAACATTTAGTCAAAGAATAGGAATGTTTTTAGGAATAATTTCCCCACTAAGAGATTTGAAGTTATTTTCTTTTCATATGATTAAAGGTGGTCTCTAGACCATTGGGCTGTTGTGGTTATTGAACCATATTTTCAATAGTAAAGCTTTAAATTACCTGAAAAACCTGGTTATTATAAGGGCCATAACTAAATCTTAAAGAATTTTCTTTCAAAACTTTCATATGATATGAAAGTTGCTCTGTACTATGAAATAACAGACAAGTTAAAATGAAAAAAGCAAAGCTTCCTAAAATGATTCTCTCAGAGGAAATGCCCAGAGAAAGGGGCACTTGTTTTAATGTACTAATTCTGCTTTACAGTATTACATATGCACACAAGAAGATAAAGTATATAAATTTCGAAATCAGTGTTGCAACATTATGTTTTTTAATGTATTTGCATGAATAAACTATGGTTTTGTAGCATGGACTCTGAAAATGAAACAAGATGATAGGGTTTTATTTCTTATATCCCTTTATTTTAAAGATTGAAAATTTTCATTTCTCCCAAGGAAATCCTAGTTTACAAAAATTAAATTGAAACCAACGTAATTTGAGATCATTCAAACTGGGCTAGATGCCTTCCTGAAGTTTTTTTAGATTATCTTGGTGAGCAATTGGGCTCATTTGGAAATTTTTGAACACAGTCTAAGGGTCACTTGCAGGAATGAGAAAAAGGCTTTAGCATTTGGACAAACTAAAAATATGCATTTATGTTCCTCTGCAGGGATTTGTACCTTTTATATACCTTAAAGTGAATATTTTCCTTTTCCCTTAGATGTTGACAAAGCTCAGTTTTTGAAGATGGCTGATTTTAAAATGTTATCCTTTAAAGGTGAAATATTTAGAGATTATGAGTTCTCATTACTGGATCACTACCCATATTGCCATCTTGCTTCTATCATTCCTAATTGTTGGGTGTGTCAGTGAGTAGCAACTTCTGCCAGTGGATATTCATAATTCTTTTCCCTTGTAACTTCATCCTATGATAACCTGTCCCTATTGTGGATTAACAGCTGAAAGCATTTAAATAGGTTTGCAGTGGCTGCATTCTCAAATTATAGAAAGGTTCCTTCTCTTTCTTCTTTGAGTATATAGATTTTGATTGTAAACTGTATGACAATGTTAAGTCAAATAAACTGATTAAAACAGTTAAGACAAAATAACTCAGCGAGGGAGGCCCTTTACTATAATTTTATTGTTGTAGGTATCTGCGGATAATCTTTACTAAATAAACAATATGTTTTGTGATAAGAAATAGGTGTCCCGTTGAGGCAACTGTATTCTGCAGTGCAAAGGGAAAACTGATTGTCATTCATACATTCAGAATAAGTTCAGGTACTTTATAGACACTCTCAGTGTAAGACCTTACAGCCTTATGCAGAAGGTGAAAATTTGGAATTCTCTCAGACAGAAAGTAATTGCAGAACTCATAAATGGGTAAAGTGATACCAAATTATAGTGCTGTCAGTTAGCCTGAACCTGTCATATTTTTGATGACCAGTTAGTGAAAGGCATTCTCAGTTCTGATGAATTAGGAAGGAAACTTTTAGGGTGGAGAAATGTCTTCAGTGTATTAAACTAGCATTTTGATTAGTTTAGGTAGAATTAAAATGAACTGCACGTTCTAATTAAAAACAGGTTGGAACATTTTTGGTCAAAAAAGGGCAGTGGATTATTTCCATTTTTTCTTGTTCTCACGCAGCTACAGTAGAATGTTTTTCCACTGATGATTTTGCATTTAATTTCTATTGCATAAAAATCATAGGATTTTGGAGTTAGAAGCGATTTAGAAGTCCTTTAATACAACTTCATTCTATTGATGCCAGTGTGTACTGTTAATTTAGCCCTTAAGCCACCATAGGTTCTTGTCCCACAAAGCTGTAAGAAGGAATAAGCAGTCATTTTAGATAAATAAGAAGAGAGAGACAAACTTTGTTTAAGAACGTAAAGAAAAGTTTATGAAGGAAGAAAGTAAGGACTCCCAAGTATGCTGTACTTGGGAGGGGTGAGAAAACTGTTGTGGACTCGTGTCTATGGGTATTTAAACCTTTTTTCCCCTCTATTCTAAAATCTCACCATTCTATTTTGTGATTGGTTCTTTCTCCTAGTGGCTATACTCTTCCGGGCAGATGTCCCCATTTTCCAAGCCCTTATCATAGAGTTTCTCTTTTTACCTCCCCTATCCAAGCTCTCCTAAAATTTACTGTCCCAATTAGCCTCAAATTTTAGCCTTACTGCCCTCATTAGCCCTCCTGAATTTCTCTGCCCTTATCTCAGAAGCCTCTTTAACTCTCCCAAAGTCCCTGCCTGCACTGTCCCTGAAGCTGCCTAATTAACCCTGACTTGCCCTAGGACTCACTATAAATAAGGAAACTGAACTTCAGGAGAAGTTGATGAGCTTGGTAGAGGACAAGTTGGGATGAAAACCCTGGCTCCTGATACCCAGTCTATTTCTGTTTTTGCTGAACCACATTTCCACTCAGAAGTTGTATTCAAAAATATATTGAAGGGTGAGACTTCCAGAATGATGAAGTAAGGAATGCAATAGACCCTCTTCAGCAAAACAACAACTGGTAAAAATTCTTTTTAAAAAGTACAATTATTTAAACTCTAGAAATTGTCCAAAGGGCATGTAGCAAATAGAGAGACATTCACTCAAGAAAAGCTATTAAATCTCAATAGGAAGAGCAAGAGTTTGTAGCATTTGAGAAGTGACCTGCATACCTCCCACCCCACCAGGTCTGTGTTACAGATTCTCTACTCTGGATGCTCTATTCTGCGTAGGTTTGGTGAAGATGGGGGGAGGTAGGGGTCCCTCCTCCCCAAGCTCTCTCTCTGGGGTCATGGTTTCACCCTGGCAGGAATGTTGCCTGTGTTTCCATACCCTACCCGCATGTATTACAGAAACTTTTAGATAGCCACAGCAAAGAAGTAGAGAGCACTTCCACAGCCCACTCCCCTCCCGTTAGGGTGGGTGTGCTACTCCATGCACAGGCTAAGAATAATGGAACCCTGACATTTTCTACCATAGGTCATTCAGAGTTTGAAGGTTTTACTCAAGGAGAGAGAAAATGAGAATACCAGGGACCAAAACCATTCCCTAGTGCCCATTCATAGAGTGATGGTTTCACTCTGGGCATCCTGCCCCCAACTCTGGTTCAGTGGTAGGCTTGTAGGCTTGTGAAAGGCCTGCAATGAGGACCAAGAACTCCTACACTGCTGGTGGGAATGCAAACTGGTCCAACCACTATGGAAAGCTGTATGGTGGTTCCTCAAAATGCTAAAAATGGAGCTTCCATATGACCCAGCAATACCACTCCCAGGAATCTACCCAAAGGACACAAAAACAATCCAAAAGGATACCTGCACCCCTATGTTTATTGCAGCACTATTTACAATAGCTAAGATATGGAAACAACCCAAATGCCCAAAAATAGATGACTGGATCAAGAAAATGTGGTTCACCAGCGGGGGAGAGGGGAGCACAGGGGACTGTGGTGACGGTTCACGGGTGAATTGGTGGTGGGAAACCTACAGGGAATATACAGGAATGTAAAAGACACACACACAAAAAAAATTAAAATCTACTTAATCAGTTTAAAATAAAAGATGTACATATACATAATGAAATACTATTCAGCATTCAGAAAAGATAAACTCATGCCATCCGCAGCAACATGAATGGAGCTGGAAGGGATCATGCTCAGCAAAATAATCGAGAAGGAAAAGGGAAAAATATTGAATGGTTTCACTTATAGAAGGAATATAGGGGAACCAAATAAGGGGGGGAAAACAATAATAAGAACCACAACAAAACAAAACAAAAACAGCCATAACTCAGAGACATTCCGCAGGGGAGGGGGTGGTGGGACAAGCACAAAGGACTGGTGAAGGGCACCAGTGAACTAGTGGTGGAAATTCGACGGGAACTACACCTGAGAGAAGAAAGCAGACATTGTAAAAATTTTAAAAAAGCAGTGGAAATGATGGTGGAGGGCAATTCAGAGAAGCTGGTGCAAGCAAAGCATCAGAATAGCCCAAAGTTTAATTGAAACAAAGAGGGGAACCAAGAAGAGCCCTCCTAGAAGCATAGTGAACTTTGGGGATTGAAAAGGCTGTGTGCACATGCTGGGCTACACCCAATCAGACCAGAGTATGGTACAGTCTTGAAAGCATTTCCCAATATATTGATTAGCTAAGTGTAGAGTATGACCCATTAACACAGAGCAATAGCTTTGTTGGCACAAGGAACTCTACAGAACACTGAATGAACAGTAAGTTTACACTCAAACCAGGGGTGACTCCTATGAACACAGGCTTAAAAATAGTCACACTTGTTTCTGCACTCTGGAAGACTATGCCTTCGGTTGCCCTCTCAGAGCAAAGGAGGAATCTCAAAGATACTAGTCCTGGCTGAACATGGTTCAAAAGTGCTTTTGAGAAAATCATGGAAGTAGTAAGAGAAGAATGACTACTTTCAAACAAGGAACAAGGAAACTCCAATATGATTAACAGGTGAAGTTTCATCAGGAACAGTGAAAACCAGAAAGAAGGCAGTGAGATGACATATTCAAATTGCTGAAATAAAAATACTTTCAACCAAGAATGTTACATCCAGAAAAACTCTTTCAAAATTGAAGATCAAATAAAGATTTCTCAAGTAAATGAAAAATCCATGCTAGTACACCTCTATTACAATAAATACAAAGGAAATTCTTCAGGCAAAAAATAAGTGACAATAATTCAAATCTACACAACAAATAACTGTAAAATATACTGATATTGTAATGATCTGACCAATCAATATGTTAGGTTTGAAGTTGTAATGACCCTAACTGACAGAAGCTGAGATAGAGAGACCTAAGTTATCAATTAACCACTTTTTTACAAGGACACTTGACAGACAGAAGGCAAGGACAGATTAAATCTGGCTGTGCTAAGAGGCCCCACCTAATTTAAAATTAACAGGTGGTTCATATGATTTGTCTCTGAAAAGTGGTATCTAGATAGACATAGAATTTAAGCCAATTTGAGATGCTAATGGACTCCATTCCCATGGTCCTGAAACCTCCAGGTTTTGGCAAGACCTGGTAGGGACTTGCTGCTTTGAGAAGTGGCCTTCCCCTCCTTGCAGACTGCTCCAGGAATTTTCTGGGCAGTTCCTCACCTGCTCTGCATCCTCAGTCTCCCAAGCCTTGCCAAGAGGGTGGTACTCTTCCCTCTTTATTGCCAATTGTATTAAATGTTTTTAATATTGTATTGTGGATTCCCCCCCCCAGTAAATTCACATTGTGATTATATATGCATTTGACTTGAGTTGTAAGTGAAACCTTCCTGCTCCAATCAAAGTCAGCACTTTTGAGATCTGAACCTGATATAACAAAAACAAAGAACCAGTAGATACACTCATATAGATACTTACACATATTTTTTCTTAAGAGACTTAAAAACTTTTAAAAAATCAACTGCATGTAACAATACACGTATTATTTTGTTGGGAGTAGGAGTAAGGAAATGATAGCACATGATATCTCAAGTCCATAAGTACAAATGAAAAGAGCTAGAAATGGTATAAAGTCCTGTGTCGTGTGTCAATGATAGAAATATGTCCTGAGATTATTAGGTGATTGAGTTGTGTGGATGTCAGAATACACTTATACAAACATAAAGTCATAATTATAGCTATGTACTGAGCTTATAACATGTATATGTGATCTGTATAATAATACAAAAATGTTGGATGGTATAGGGGAACCAAACAAGAGAGAGATAGAGAGGGAGGGGGAGGATAAGGGCTCAAAATGGGGTAGGAAAGAGCACAAGGGTCTATGGTGATGGGTCACGGGTGAATTGGTGGTGGGTAACCGAAGGGGAATACACAATAATGTAAAAGATATAAATAACAATAAAAAATAAATTTAAAAAAATGTTGGATGGAAAGGCTCCATAGAGAAGTAAAGTTTCTGTATTACACTGAAATAATCAGTGTTAATACAAAGTAAATTCTGGTAAATTGGAATGTATAGTCAGTCCTAGAACAACTACTAAGGAAATAACTAAAAATATGCTTAAAACATTGAAGGGATCAAATATTGCACTGCATCATATTCACAATACAAAAGAAGGCAATAAATAAGAAGTTGGAGGAAAGAGATGATGCAAATTGAAAAAAAAAAGGAAAATGTGTACCCAGCCATGTCAACAGTTACATTAAATATGAGTTAACTAAATAAAAGGCAGGGATTATTATACTGAATTTTTAAAAATCAAGATTAATTTGATCCAGTAGGTATGCTGTCTGTGGGAGAAGCACTTCATATCCAAAGATATAGACAGATTAAAAGGATGAAAAGACATATACCATACAGCCACTAACCACAAAAGAACTGAAATGTCTATACAAATATCACAAAATAAACTAAAGATAAATAGGGACATCACCTAATGATTAAAGATTCAATCCATCAAGAAGATATAACAATTTTAAACAGACATGCTCTTAAAAATATATCAAAATAGCTGAAACAAAATCTGACAAAAATGAAGGATTAGACAATTCAATAATAATTGTGGGAGATCCCAAGTTTCCAATTTCAGATGGCAGATGTAGAATATAAAAATTAATCAATAAAAAGAATTTCTTTTAAAAGAACGAAACCAAATCCTGCAGTTGAGAAGTACAACAATTGAATGGATAAACCAACTATGTAGAAAAACAAAAAAGGAAATAAGACTTGAGCAGAAAAATATAACTTATTCTCAAGTGCACATGGAACATTATACAGGGTAGACCATATACTCGAACATAAAAAAAAAGCCTCAGTAAAATTTTTAAGATTGAAAACTTAACAAAGAATTTTCTCTGTCCGCAATAAAAATGATATTAGAAATCAACAATAGAGAAGGAAAACTTGAGGATTTCAGTAGGAATTTAAATAACATGGAGTTTAAATTTAAATAATATGGAGCAAAGAAGAAACCACAAGAGAAATCAGAAAATACTTTGAGATGAATAAAAACAAAAATGTATGGGATGTAGCTAAAGCTGTCATTAGAGAAAATATCATAGCTGTAAATGTATATTTGAAAAGAATGAACATGTCAAAATAATAACCTAAACTTCTGCCCTAAGAAACTAGAAAAAAGCAAACTGAACCCAAAGCAAGTGGAAGGAAATAACAAAGATTACAGCACAAATTAATAAAACAGATAATAGAAAATCAATAGAGAAAACTTAGACTACCACAAGTTGGTTCTTCGGAAAGATCAACAAAATTATCAAATCTTTTTAACTGGAATGACCAGTAACAAAATAGTGAAGATTCAAATTAGTAGAATCAAAACTGAAAGAGAAGCAGTTCCTACTGATCTTTTTTTTTAATTTAATTTAATTTTATTTTATTTTTTTTATAATATATATTTTTATTGTTATTTATGTCTTTTACATTTTGCATTCCCCTTGGGTAGCCCACCACCAATTCACCCGTGATCCATCTCCATGGTCCCTTGTGTTCTTTTCTATTCCATTTTGTGCCCTTTCCCTTCCCTCCCTCCGGCTCCTTCCTCCCCCCCTCCCCTCCCACTGATTGAGAGAGACAATCAGTTCCTACTGATCTTACTGAAAGGAAAAAAGACTAAGAAAACAACTGTATACCACTAACTCACATTGTGCAGATGAAATGGAAAAGTCTTAGATGCAAATTAATAAAAGTAAAGAAGTAGGGAAGCTGAATAGACCTAGAACAAGTAAAGAGATTATATTATCACAAAACTACCCACAATTATTTAAAGAAGGATTAATACCAATACTTCACAAAATGTTCCCAAAAGTAGAACAGGTGGGAATTTTTCCCAACTCATTCTGTGAGACCAGCCTTATCCTCACATAAAAAACAAGGTGCAAGAAAAGTACAAAGTATTATCCCTTATATATATAGATTCAGAAATTCTTAACAAAATAAGAGCAAAATAAATCCAGCAACACTTTAAAAAGATTGCACAACATTGCCAAGTGGGATTTATTTCAGGTATGGCAGATTAATTTAACAACCAAAAAATCAATACTCAGTAAAGGACGAAACCATATGTTCATTTCAAAAGATGCAGAAAAACATTTGACAAAGTCCAACATCCTTTCATAATTAAAACAATAAACAAGGCATACAAGGAAACTTTCTTAACCTGATAAAGGCCATCTATGAAAAACTCAGTTATATTTAATGGTCAAACACTGAATGCTATCCTCCCAACATCAGGAATGAGACAAGAATATTTGCTCTTCTCAATTATATTCAGTTTTACACTGAAGGTTCTAGCAAGGACATGTAGGAAATAAAAAAGTCTCATGTTCTATCTAATTGCAAAACTTACCCCAAAGTTACAGTACTCAAGATATTATCCTGGCAAAAGGGTAGAAATATAAATCAGAATAGAATTGACAGTCCAGAAATAAACTTACATTTATGACCAATTGATTTCTGACAAGGGTGCCAAGATGATTCAATGGGGAAAGAACATTCTCTTCAACAAATTGTGCTAGGAGAACTGGATATCCATTTGCCAAAAAATCAAGATAAATAGTTCCATATCATATATAGAAATCAACTTAGAGTAGATCATAGACCTAAATGTAAAGGCTAAAACAACAAAACCATTGGAAGATTTCTTCATGACCTTTGGTTGGACAATGTTTTCTTAGATAAAATCTCAACAGCACAAGCAATGCAATAGAAAATAAATTGAATATTATCAAAATTAGTAAGTTGTGCTTCAAATGATGCCATAAAGAAAGTGAAAAGACCCTTAGAGAAGAAAATATTTGTACGTTATCTGATATTGAACTATGGAATATAAAAATATATTAATATAATTGCCACTCAATAATAAACAGTACAGATGACTCTATTAAAAAATGGGCAGAATAGCTGAATAGGATTTTTCCAAAGATGATACACAGATATCTAATAAGTACATTGAAATGCTCAACATCATTTGCCATTAGGAAAATGCAAATCAAAACCATAGGGAAATACCACCTTACATTCACTAGAATGACTATAAACAATCAAAAAGACGGGAAATAGGAATGTTGGCAAAAATGTGGAGAAATTGAAACCCTCATACATTGCTGTTAGGAAAGTAAAATGGTGCAGCTGCTTTGGAAAAACAGTCTGACAGTTCCTCAAGTGAAACCTAGAGTTACCATATGATCCAGAAATCCCACTCAAATATATATACCCACAAGAACTGAAAACATATGCCCACACAAAACTTATTCATGAGTATTCAAGTAACATCATTCATAACAGATAAAAATTGTAAACAAACCAAGAGTCTATCAACTGATAAATGGTTAAAGAAAATCTTTTTTATCCATATCATGAATTATTTGACAATATAAAAGAATGAAATGCTAATTCGTGTTACATATAGATGCTACCCACATGTTGTGTGCTTCCATTCTAGAACATGCAATCTATACAGATAGAAGATAGCAGTTGCTTAAGGATGGGAGTGTGTTGTCAGGGAATGGGGAGTTACTGATAACACTGGTCAACAAATTTTTACAAAAGCCATATCACTGAAATAAAATTAGTCATTTCCTAGCAATTTGTATGTGCTCAACATGAATATGACAGTCAAATTCTAATTTTGGCTCTAGTTTTTTGGTAATCTGCAATAAATGGATGTTTATATCACAAAATGCATGCCAATAGTAATAGGGCTACGGTTAATACCTGTAAAAAATAGTCATAGACTTCTTCTTAGATTTCTTCACTTGTCTCTTGGACAGCTGTTCAGGAGCATCTCTGGGGAGTGCCCAGCAGTAGTCAGCCAGCATTGTAGTGGATCATTTTCCCTGGTATCTTTGTTCCATTGATGCGATATCTTGATGAAAACGTTCGCCATGTTCATCACTAACCATACCACAGTTTTCAGGGAAGAAATCCAGATGGGGATGAAGGAAGGGGATCTTTACAGACATATTGCAACCAAGTTTCTGATACTCTTCTACCATTCCCAAGAAAGTTTGTAGACACTAGGCGAAAGCATTCCACGCTTGTTTCACATCACCCTGCAGCAAGTTGTTGAATAGGTCATCTCAATGCAGACGGAATGTTTGGGTAGACTATTCTTGACTTCTTTTGCTTCGTTATTCCGCCGGAAAGAGAAGGAACCAAGCAGAAGTCAGTCTTTTCTGTGGTTGCTTGGCTCTCTGCACACCATGGGGACTGCAAACGGCATTGATGGTCTTTTGCCATTTAACCACTGTGAAAGTTGTGTTGTACATGTAGCACAGCATATACGCAGGTCCCAAGGCTTGTCTTGGTCACCAACCTTGCATCCGAAGTAAAGATGATAAGGCTTCTTCACTTGAGAAGTGATACTTATCTTCTGGTTGGCAAATGTCACCTCCCAACAAGAAAGCAGAAATTGTCCACGCCATTAACGCACTTTCGAGGCATTACTGTTCTGTATTGGACCTAAATGGATAAAATAATAACAGTTCCATGGAACAGTAGATTAAACTGTCTCGCAGAAAGTCTGAAATATTTTCAATGCTCAACCTCTCCGACAGTCCTTTATAGAGTGCACTGCTGACATCAGCTTACTTCAGCAGTCGCCTGGCAGTAGCATTGCATTGCATCAGAAAATGATGCAATCAACTCTGGATGATGTGTGCATGATGGTATTATGCAATGCAATGCAATATTACATCATTCTAGGCTGATTTAGGATGTTGTTGCAGTCCTACTGGATAAATGTACACGATGAAACATAAATGAATTATATGAAGTATCTTCAAAACGAGAGCTAATAAAAAATTTTCAGGGTTATATTAATGTTCAGCACACCAAGATACTACAGATTAGGGCCTTTTTAAAGTCAGTAACGATCTCACTGTTGACCAGTGTAATAGTGTGGAGTAAGCATACTGATGGCTGTCACCTGGTTTTGTTTGGTTCACAACACAAGATGTGATTTTTACACATATGCTGACATTGTAATATGTGCTAGCATTTTACTTCTGCATTCTCTGAAGTCATGCCTTTGAAGTAAGAAACCCTTATCCTCAAATATTTTCCTTGTTTTTTAATAGGAGTCTCCAACTGCTATTTCCAAAGGTTCATCTAACACTCTTAAAATATTTTTAATGATGACTAAAAAAATCCTTTACAGATGCTGCCCTCAAACAGCAGTCATAAAACATGAAGAGCAAAACTTTTTTGCACTAGTCGTTTATGTCAGCTGTCTATAAAGAAAAAATACTGCATAAATTAGAAACTTAAGTTTTAACATAGAATGCTATTATGAACTAATAATTTCATTATTAAATTAATTTCATAGTTGCATACAATATAGGAATTGGAAGAAATCTCAAATAGCTTAGTTAGGCTAAGTATGAGCAAACTTTATGTAAAAGAAGGAAATACTCCACACTCCTGAAAGTTTCTGAGTTTTCCTATATGTGACTCCTTAATTTGGCTTGTAAATTTTCTGGCGATGCATGTTTTTTTCTTCTGTATTTTACTTTTAATGTAGCATAGAGCTCATTTATGCACCACTAAATAACTAGCAGCAGATGTATTAGCTAACCTCATGGTGGTCAGGAATTTGTTTCTGGTAGTCAAGGAAAGTCTTCCAATCAGTACTTCACAAAACAGGAGCCAATGGAACAAAATTAAGTTATAAAAAATAATTGAGAAAGTATAATGTATTTGCTTTCATCAAGTTCCTGAGTCAGGAGTAATTGATATACATACATAATCAATTCTTTCATTCAATAAATATTTTTGAATGCTATGCAAATTACATCTTAAAGTTTTAAAGCTGATATGGAACAGATCCTCAAAGACTTGACATTCCCATTCTTTATTTCCTGTGTTACTTGTGGATTGGCAACAATATATTTAAGGTAAATTTTACCCTTTGACCATGGAGATGGATCACGGGTGAATTGGTGGTGGGCTACCCAAGGGGAATACAAAATGTAAAAGACATAAATAACAATAAAAATATATATTAAAAATAAATTTACCCTTTGGTTAAACTGGAGGTATGACTCCCCACTGATTAGAAACAATTAACATTTCTATTAAAAAGCCATTAAACTCACACATAAAACCTGAAGAATAACATAGATCCCGATATAACAACAAAATAAGACATTAATGGAAGGAAATGACAATAACCCTCACTCAGAAGGCAGTAAAGTACTTGTGCTTAGTAACTCACTGAGCACATACTTCCTTAATCATAGAAAAGGAACGATGTCCATAAAGATCAGTGTGTGGTAGTATAATTTTGTCCAAATATCAATAAATGACAAACACGAACGCATTAGAATGAGGCCCATTAAAAATAAGGAAAGAGATGCAAATAAAATTCAAAGTGAGTTTTTTGCCTACAGTGTCAGTCATATAAACCAGTAATAAGGTTAAATTCTAGAACAATATTTTGAAGAAGGTGGTAAAATTTCTGTCTACTGATATTTTTTAAGAATTGGGCTGACACCTATTGCATCTGAATTAGGTATTTTGGCAATATAATTTTATAATATAATTTGAAATCAGGGAACATCGTGTCTCCAGGTTTGTTTTTTTCTCAAAATTGCTTTGGCTATTTGAGGTCCTTTGTGGTTCCATACAAATTTTAGCATTGAATTTTCTATTTTTGTGAAAAAATGCCATTAGAATTTGTTAGGGATTGCATTGAAACTATATATCATTTTAGTAGTATGACTGTTTTAACAATATTCTTCCAACGCATGAACAATTTATATATAAAAATGTAGATTTATTAAATTATTAAAAATAGACCTACTATATGATCCAGCAATTCCATTCATGACTATCCCTCCAAAAAATACAAAAAACACTTATTCAAAGATATACAGTGCCGCTATGCCCATTGCAGCACCACTAACAATAACCAACGTATAAAAGCAGCCTAAGTGTCCAACAACAGATGAGTAAATAAAGAAGATGTGCTTTATATACACAATGGAATACTACTCAGCATTTTTTTTAAAGATGAGATCTTTGCAACAATATGGATGAAACCAGAGTGGAATATGCTAAGCAAAATACATCAGAAGGAGAAAGACAAACAGCGGATGATTTCACTCATATGTGGGATATAAAACAAAATAAAGGGATAGGCAAAACTAAACCAAAACAAATCATAGAAATTTGCTGAATTGATGTAAGCAGAGAGGGGATAGTGAGGTGGGGATCAAAGGAGGACTATGAACTATGATGAAGGATTTTGGGTGCTTTGGTGGTAACATACATCTAAGGAGTCATGAACCTGTACCCTAAACCTTAAACAGTGTTGTAAATCAACATTAACTGAAAATGAATATAATTTTAAAAATAATTCCACTTTCCACTTACACATCAATGTAAAGTCAAATTTTCTTCAACCAAAACAATATATCACAATGAATTAAATACAGAAGCAGAAATGAAAATCCAGAAATCCTTAGTTAAGCCTAACATTAACAAGATTTATAAAACAATGCTGCTATTCTCACTAATTTCTTGAAAAATGCATTTTTCATGAGAATGTAATATATCTGTTATGAAATATGTTTGTCATTTTAAAATAAATCTATCTAGTTTTTTCTCAAATTTAATTTTCATTACAGTAAATATTGATAGATATACCCATATGAACCAAAGCTATTTGCAGTATTCATTTATTTTTAAGAGTAAAAAAAGGTCCTAAGTCAAAATGTTTGATACGTATATATAGGTATTGATTCATGACTCAAAACTCCAAGCATTATTAGAATTATTGCTGGATTATTGCTGGAAAAGTAATTGGTTTCTAGACAGAGGGAGTCATAGTCTCAACTGTGAGCTGGGTTGAGCTATATAAGCTCCATGCAGATTAAGTTAACAATAGAAAATAAATGTAGGAAAACAAATTATGGTCTGTGTTATCTTTGGCCAACCTAGCATTATGCACTTACACATTTACACTGTTTTGCCATGAGGAAAACATTTTTTTCATTTAAAAAATATTCTATTTTTTATTGCAGTAATGTTGACTTTTAATACTGTATATGAGTCAAAGGTATAGACTTCTTCAGATGTATGTTACCAACCTACAACCACTAGCAAGAGACCCACAGTCCTCCAACATAGTCCACTGGGCCCTTATTTCCTGAACTCCCCCCTGGTAGTTTCAGTTATGCAGTCATATTTATAGGGTTGTTTCGATTTTGGTTTCTCTAGTCCTTTACTTTGTTTCTTTATGTTCCACATATAAGTTAAGCCATCTAGTATTTGTTGCTCTCCTTCTGACCTATTTTGCTTAGCATTATTCCCTCCAGGTCCATCCATGTTTTCTCAAGTGGTAATATTTCATCTTTTACACATATGTATCGCATTTTCCTAATCCACCTGTCTGTCGTTGAGTACATATGCTGTTTCCATAACTTGGCTATTGTAAATAGTGCTGCAGTAAAGATAGGAGTGCATTTATCCCTTTGAATTAGTGTTTTTGCATCCCTGGATGTAAAAGGAATTGCTGGATCATATGGTGGGCCTAATTTTAATATTTTGAGAAACCTACATATTCTTTTCCACAGGGGCTGGATCAGTCTACATTACCACCAACAGTGTATGAGGGTACCTTTTTCTCCACACCTTCACCAATATTTGTTGTTCCTGAACTTTTATATGTACCATTTTCACAAGTGTGAGATAGAATGTCATTGTGGTTTTGATTTGCACTTCATTGATGTTGAGTGAAGATGAGCATTTTTTCACATGTCTGCTGATCATCTGTATGTCTTCCTTAGAAGAATATCTTGCCTTGTTGATATTTGCCTTGTTACCCATTACACGGTCAATTCTGTAGAAAGAATGTCCTATGTACACTTGAGAAGAATGTGTATTCATCTTTTAGGGGGGGCATAGCGTCCTATAATTGTGTATTAGACCCATTTTGTATAATTCATTAAGGCTATTATGCCCCTATTTTTTCTGTCTAATTGACTTGTCCATTGGTGAGAGTGTTATATCTTCTGCCACAAATCTGGTTTTTCCCAATGTCTGTTTTCATGGTTGATAATAATTACCTAATATATTTTGGTCTTCCTTCTTTTGTTGAGTACATATTGATGAGTGTTATAACTTCCTGGTGTATTGTTCCATTAATCATTATATGGTGCCCATCCCTATCTCTTGTCACCTTTTTTTAATAAATATATATTTTTATTGTTATTTATGTCTTTTACATTTTGTATTCCCCTTGGGTAGCCCACCACCAATTCACCCGTGATCCATCTCCATGGTCCCTTGTGTTCTTTTCTATTCCATTTTGTGCCCTTTTCCTTCCCTCCCTCGGCCTCCCCCCCACCATTGTCTCTCTCCTATTTGGTTTCCTTATAGACCTGTTATAAGTGAAACCATTCGATATTTTTCTCTTTCTTTCTGGCTTATTTCACTGAGTATGATCCCCTCTAATTCCATCCATGTCGCTGCAAATTGCATGTGTTTATCTTCTTTCCATGCTGAATAGTATTCCATTGTGTATATGTACCACATCTTCTGGATCCAATCATCTATTTTTGGACATCTGG